>CAWUFW010023365.1:0-77103 GCA_963921515.1 Calotriton arnoldi
GAGAACAAAGACACACCCACAACTCCACCTATATAAAGGACACAAATCACTACCATGAGCCTTTGCAAATGCCATTTCACTGCCAGCACCCAAGAGAAAGCAACCACACACCCACAGCTCATCCCTCACACAAGCCACACACCATCAGCACACCAACAAATACCTACCTCACATACACCCAGCAAAACACACACTCACACACCCTCACCTGCACACCAACACACACATCACTCACCATCACCACCCATCACCATGCCCCCCAAGAAGAATCCCAAGTTCCTAGATTGTGAATTGGAAGTCCTGGTAGACGAGATCCTCAGGGTGGAGCCACAGCTGTTTGGCACTCTGGTCCAACAGACCCCCATGTCGCAGAAAACCAAGATGTGGGAGAGGATCATCAACAGGGTGAACGCCCAATCATCATGTCGGCGCACAAAGACGGACATCCAGAACAGGTGGTATGACGTGCGCAGGAGGGTACGGGACCTGCTGAAGATAGACTACAGCAACAGCCAACAGACCGGCAGTGGCCCTCCTGCCAAGCCAATATACCTCAGGCCCTGGGAGGAGAAGGTGCGGGCCATCCTTCCGCCAGTGAGCGTATATGGACTAGAGAACATCCCAGAGCCTGGTGAGTACACAACAAATGTACACAATAAACTGCCACAAACACACACATCACTGTCAAGGGGAGAGTCAAACCATGCACACATAGCAATTACACAGCAACTAGAACAGAATCATCCCAAAATGTGTATGTCAGTCAGATAAACACAACACATGCCATCAAAAAAGTCACATCCAACTGTGCCAACACATGTACAAACACAACCACAACTACAGCTAGGCAGTGGCACAAATAGAACTAACACACACATCCACACATGTAGCCACCACAACAACACCAACACACAGTGAAGACCACTCAAAGGAAGGAATTCTGTGTATGCTGGCCAAGTCAGTGTAGCCAATAGCATCATGGGAGTCGCAGTCACACATATTGCCCCCCACAACTGTCCCATCAACACCACCCTGAACCATGCTCACATCACAGGGAGTGGAGAAGGACTCACAAGATGGCTGACACTGGCTACTGCTGTGGGGAGCACAAGGCCCTGCTGCCAACTGTGCACCAACAAACAGCAGGACACCACTGACTGACATCCTGAGAGACAACTTCCACTCCCTGCAATGCAAGCACGTTCCATGGTGGGCTATCTGGCTGGCTGGGTGGGAAGGGGGACTTGCAGCACTGACTATAGTCACCAGCACCTCCCCTCACACCCCCCAACACAAACTCCACAGTACCCACCTGGTAGAATGCAATGCCCTCCATCCTAACACAAGATCCCACAAAGCACCACCACCCTGGGTTATGTTGTGTGAAGCACAGGGACACTCTTGGGACTCTTAGCCAAACAACTGCCAGGACAACACTCCCAGCCATCCTGTCAGCACAGCCAGCCCACCCCACAGGGAAGCAGAGTCAAAAGGAAGGAAGCATGGGCATGCTGGGAAGGGGGTGGAGGCAATAGCATGATGGGAGACGTAGTCACAGACATAGCTCACCCCCACAACTGTCCCATCAACACCACCCTGAACCATGCTCACATCACAGGGAGTGGAGAAGGACTCACAAGATGGCTGACACTGGCTACTGCTGTGGGGAGCACAAGGCCCTGCTGCCAACTGTGCACCAACAAACAGCAGGACACCACTGACTGACATCCTGAGAGACAACTTACACTCCCTGCAATGCAAGCACGTTCCATGGTGGGATAACTGACTGGGTGGGTGGGTGGGTGGGAAGGAGGTCTGGCTGTCAACCAAACACAATCAATGCAGACCATGTTCACACCCCAGAGAATACATAGAAATGCCCAAATAATGCAGGACAATGTGCCACACCAATATCAACCCCTGACTGTGACGACTTAGGACAATACAATGTACAGGCCCGCACCCCGAGGCACAGTCACAACTGTCAGGTGTGTCAACCACTGATGCCTGCAGAAACATGACATACATTGTTTGTGTCTCCCAAAAACAGGTGATGATAGGGACACAGCAGCAGACGCTGAGGAGTCCCAGTCCCAGGCTCAAGAGGATGCCGAGCTCACTGGCGTCGTACAGCCTCTGTCCTCCTCGGACGATGAAGAACAACCTGGCACATCCGGTGCAAGTCAACATGCTGCACCAGCAGGACCACCAGCTGCAGCACCAGCAGGTCCACCAGCTGCACCCCCTGCACCCACCCCTCCAACGACTGTCACCACGAATACCATCCCTGCCGACATGGACAGAATAAGGAACAACACCAGCGCAGTGACCCTGGACCAACCTGGGGCCATGGACACCACCACCACCACCAACCCCCAAGGTGGACCAGGGTTATCTGTGCGTGCAACTGCACACACTGCACATGTCAGCAGGGGTGGTGGGAGGGGTGGGAGACAGAGGTCGCTGCTTGCAGACGTTGCTGGTGTGCATGAAGACCCACAACTGGTACGCATAGCTGATGCGTACCAGTCCAGCACCGGAGAGCTCAGCCAGGTAGTGGGGCTCCTCAGAGACATTAAACAGCAGCAGGCTGCCCATCATGCCCGCTTGGACTCCCACATGTCCCAAGTGGAGTCACACATGTCACGTGTGGACTCCCACATGTCACGTGTGGACTCCCACATGACCCGCGTGGAGTCCAAGTGGGATGTACTACATGAGATGACGGCGGTGCACAGGGACATTTTACAATGCCTCCGCCAGATGAACAGCAACCAGTCCACACCTCCCTGTGTGCCAACAACATCTGGTACCGAACAAACTGCAACTGCCACAGGGAGGGAGGAGGACTCTGGCGGAGAGTCCCCTGCACCGCAGCAGCCTGCACTTGAGGGCCCCCCAAGAAGAGGGGTCGTCCGAGGAGGGGAAAGTGAGAGGCTGATGGCCAAGCGCAACTCCCAGGAAGCCTGAACCTGTTCTGGATTTTCGCCTTTGTGCACAGACTGTTCACCCTGTTGATGGCAACACTACTCCCACACATTGCATGGGGAGTATAAGTTGGAACAATGTGTCAGACAACAGTGGCCCCGATACTGGGGATCCTGTCTACCTGGACTTTCTATTCATCTAGGAACTTGGGATTGCAAGATTCATGTACAGCACAATCCATCCTATGCACTATTATCACAATAAACACACTAATACACCATACTTGCCTCTGTCGTGATTCCAACGTGGGTGCTGTTATGGGGATGATGAACTGCAAAATTACACAGTGTATGCGAACTGCAACAGCAAGGACAACACAGGCATGTGAGTACAGGCAACGTGACACATATGAGGGAGACACACCACCAGGGCTACACAACACATACACACCTAGGCCATCTGACTCATTGCCTACACTGATGTTGCCAGGGAAGACGGTGCAATGCACAGACACCACACCCATTCCCAGTTGTAGTCAAGTAGCCCACAGGTGCAGTAAGCAAATGGCAGTCAAATGTGTGACCACAGACAACGCACATCACAAAGTGAAGCACAGGTTTATTACACAGTTGCAACATGCTGTAACCACTACAGATGCAAGGTAATCCCACCTGGCAGCGGGCACACAGTCAACAACTGTAGACTGAAGGAAGTCCATGGGTGTGGCGCACATCACCTGTAGGGACACAACAGCTACCAGCCTGGATGTGCAATCACGTCGTCGGTGGACACAGTTCACCAAACGAATCTGAAAGTACCCTGTGAAGGACAGAAATGACACACAGTCAAAAGCAATGCAGTACAGGACAGAACAGCAAAACTCATGCACAATACATGTTACAAGATACCCACCCAGAACCAAGTTAGCATGTCAACACTGTTGGGGAGTACAGCCCACCTGTCACCACACATCGCAACACACATCCTGTCAAGTAGCCCATGGACACACTCCAACAGCACCAGAGCACCACCCACACATCATGCCAACTCACATCATTCACATGACACCTCAGGATACTCACATTCAGCTAAAGAAGTTGGTGATGAGCTGTGTGCGGACATCACCATCACCATCATCATCATCATCGTCACTGGCATCGTGGTCCAGGCCAGGATCCTCCACAGGTGGCGGATGTTGGTCATCGTCATCCTGGATGAGAGGCAACTCCTTCCGCACTGCCAGGTTGTGGAGCATGCAGCAGACGATGATAATCTTGCACACTTTCGCAGGGGCATATGGGAGGGACCCTCCGGTCTTGTCCAGGCAGCGGAAGCGGCTCTTCAGGAGACCAAAGGTCCGCTCAATCACTCTCCTGGTCCGACCATGTGCCTCATTGTAGCGCATCTGGGCAGGTGTCACAGGGTTCCTGAGGGGTGTCAGCAACCACGGCATGTTGGGGTATCCCGAGTCACCTACGGACAGACAAGTGCACATCAGCTGACTTGGAAAAGTGGGCGGAATACTACAGATCAGATCACACACAATGGCACAAAGTCAGTACACACCGACAAGCCAGGCACGCTGGTTCTGCATCTGTGCCATCAACCTGGGGATGCGACTACTCCTCATCACAAAGGCATCGTGTGCTGAACCAGGGAAACGGGCACACACGTGTGTGATGGTCATGTCTGCAAGACACACCACCAGTGCATTGACCGAGTGGTAGTGCTTGCGGTTCCTGTAGGCCTGCTCCTGGGCCTGTGGTGGTACCAAAGCCACATGTGTCCCATCAATGGAGCCAATGACATGCGGCATCCTCCCCAGGGCATAAAAGTCACTCTTCACGTCAGTGAGTCGTCGCAGTCTAGGGAAATAGATGTACCGGTTCAGGAAGAGCAACATTGCCGCCAAAACATCGCGGAGCACACGGCTGAACATGGTCTGTGACATCCCACCAGCAGACGCCACAGTATGTTGGAAGGTACCGGTGGCAAAGAAGTGTAGGGCTGCCATCACCTTCACCTTGGGGGTCAGCGCTGTAGGATACGGCCGGCCAGGCTGCAAATGTGGGGACAACTGCACTGCCAAATCCTCAATCAGCTGCCTGGTGAAGCGGTACCGTCGGATGCTGTCCCGTTCCACCATCGTTGCCAGGTCTGGGAATGGCCGATGGACAGCAGGAGCCCTGCAGTGCAGAGGAGAAGTAAGCAAGATCGTCAGTCACCCCACATATGCGGCATTGAACACACTCAAGATCCCAACATACATCATCATGAGGCACAACTACATGAAGTGTGCAGTACCGGAACGACATTTATGGTACATACATGGCCAACATCTGTCAACACGGTCCTACAGGTGGCATCAATTTGTCCCAGGTTGGCCCATTGGATATCATGATGCTGTGTCACAGTCACCCCCAGTGACATGTGAGGACAGATGTGCCCCAGGCACCACAGCTCAACGACAGGCACATTCCCAGGGACCCTGTAATGCCACATGGACACTGGCATCACCTGGAGTATCATGTGTACACCACAACAAAACAAACATGACCCCCACAGGTAGTGGCCACACTTGCCATGGCAGGAGAGCCATGGACGTCTGTGACACACACGCACAACATCAGAGTCCATGCACACACAACGTGGATGTGGAGACTGTCTCCCATTGTGCACATGAAATCAGAGACATTGTAAACACTACATGCACAAAGACTGTGGAGGGCCATCACTATTGTGCCACTGGGACACCCTGGCTCAAACATACCGTCCCACATGGGACTCACGGGGTATGTGACATGACATACACAAACACCACTGTGAAATGTGACCATGGCACATGCACAGATATGAACAGTTGCACATCACAGTGGTCACGTACACGTAACACCCATGATCCTGTCCCCATGAACACGTGCACAGCCTGGGGGTGGCTGCCCACAGGTGACACCCACAGGACAACATGTACACCAACATACACACAATAGGAAATGCAGCCTTACATGCCTTATGATAAGGTTTGGACAGGCTGTCGTGATGTAGGTGTGCCCCTCACTCCCTGGGAGCTATCTGTGGCTGGCATATGTCCATCTGAGACAGGCATGCTGACATATGCCAGTCACATGTACAGTGATGCGTTGTACTGCAATGGACCGATCGGTGCCTCCGGCCGGCCCATTGCATTCAATGTGTGCGTGGTACGCGTTGTACCCCTGTGCGCGTTGAACAGCAATGGACCGATCGGTGCCTCCGGCCGGCCCATTGCATTCAATGTGTGCGGGTACGCGTTGTACCCCTGTGCGCGTTGTACTGCAATGGACCGATCGGTGCCTCCGGCCGGCCCATTGCTTTCAATGTGTGCGGGTACGCGTTGTACCCCTGTGCGCGTTGAACAGCAATGGACCGATCGGTGCCTCCGGCCGGCCCATTGCATTCAATGTGTGCGGGTACGCGTTGTACCCCTGTGCGCGTTGTACTGCAATGGACCGATCGGTGCCTCCGGCCGGCCCATTGCATTCAATGTGTGCAGTGCACGCGTTGTACCCCTGTGCGCGTTGTACTGCAATGGACCGATCGGTGCCTCCGGCCGGCCCATTGCATTCAATGTGTGCGGTGCACGCGTTGTACCCCTGTGCGCGTTGAACAGCAATGGACCGATCGGTGCCTCCGGCCGGCCCATTGCTTTCAATGTGTGCGGGTACGCGTTGTACCCCTGTGCGCGTTGAACAGCAATGGACCGATCGGTGCCTCCGGCCGGCCCATTGCATTCAATGTGTGCGGGTACGCGTTGTACCCCTGTGCGCGTTGAACAGCAATGGACCGATCGGTGCCTCCGGCCGGCCCATTGCTTTCAATGTGTGCGGGTACGCGTTGTACCCCTGTGCGCGTTGAACAGCAATGGACCGATCGGTGCGCACCCATTGACAATGGGCTTGCCTGGCAACGGACGCGTTTTTGAATATTCGAACGAGTCGGTTGCTGGAAAATCAGTTGGTCACCCACAACAATGTTGCAAAATAATGTATGTCATGAAGTTGAAGATTTGAAGGATGCTGTGGGCGTGTTTTGGTGCTGCTATTCCATGGATTGGCCAGATTCAGAAGATGCAAACGACTTGGACCTATCACTTTGGACACAAGGGACAGTATCTGCCTCTCCAGCACATATATATTGCTGCATGTTCCCCTGAGAGCCCACTTGCCTGCACTACATGCTCCAGGACGACATCTGCCACTGCACTGCTGCTGTCTCTGCCCCTCTGGACCCTGCAATGGCACGTACTGTGGAGAGAGCCCCAGCCTTCAGCCTTGAAGAGAACCAGGCCCTGCTGGACAGCCTACTTCCACAGTACAGCAAGCTGTATGGGACACCAGGGGAGCAGGTGAGTGTTCTGTGCACTGCCTTTCTGAATGTGCATTTTGTCTGACTAGCAAGGCTGAGAGTCAGCACACCACTGGCTAGCAGGCTCACTGAGTAGTTGTCACCCCCATAGTGTGTAGTGACTTGCACTGGACAGGTATGGTGCAGTGACAGTGCTTCTGAACAGGGTTTTACTCCCCATGCTATGATACCATGTAGTGACTTCTGGAAAACTGTCCATGGGCAGCCGTGCACTGCCTGGGTACACCATGTGCCCCTGTGATTGCGACATGTATATGCAACTGTGTCATGCACGGATATGTTGCATGTGTAGTAATGTCCTTATCACTTTGTCATCCTGACAGGCTTCTGCCCATCGGAAGCATGAGATCTGGAAGGACATCGTCCGGGCTGTCCGGTCCGTGGGGGTCTACAAGCGCCGGATCCGCAACTGCCAAAAGAGGTGGCAGGACCTTCGGGGCTGGACCCGGAGGATTGCACGGGTCCAGCTGAAGCTGTCGCCTCCTCGCAGGAGGGGCGGAACACGGACCCTGACCCCCCACATGCTCAGGATCCTGGCGGTGGTCTTTCCAGACCTGGATGGGCAGCTGAAGGCCAGAGAGCAGCAAGGAGGGGGTGAGTCAAAGACTGCACTGTGTACTCTGTCTAACATGTTATGTGCCCTCCTCGGGCCAGGTTGAACTGCCACAGTACAGCAGTCATGTTGTCCAGGAGCCATGTCCCTCTATTGTGCACTGCCCACTCCTCATCTGATACCCAGGTGTGGCCCTTACATGCAGGGAATTCTGTCACTTAGGACTGTGTCCTTGCAGTTTGCTTGACTCAAGGTGGGAGACAGCATCTGTTTCCCTGACTCTGTGGTGGGCATCATGGGTGGGTCCATTGCTTACACAATGCCTGTATTCTGACATGTAGGGTAGTGTCACAGGTCTCCCATATGTCCAATAGGTATGACCTGGACAGATGAGGGTTAAGAGGATGTGTTGTGGGGGGGATGTACATGTGCACTTGTGCAGCTCCAGGACTTGCATTCCCCATGACCTACTATTGTGACACAGTGCAGAGTGTTGTTGTCTGGCTGCAAAGTCATACATCACTGAGACAGTGATGTATGACTTTGCAGTCATGCCTCCGCCATGGCATGTGTCTACTGATTGGTGATCCTGCAGGGGAGTGACATGTGCTACATGCACACCATAGTGGCGCTGGCTATCAGGACATGGGTGCATCATGGTGTCTGTCGCTGGTATGCATCACATGCATTTCCTATTTGACTCTGGGCATCCCTTACATCCGTAAACCTGTACTGACTCAGTGGCAAGAGCTGTGATGTGTCCACACCGTGTCCTCTGCACTGTCCAACTACTGTGTACTTGGTGCATGTGTCAACACTGGGGTGTTGCAATCCAACAGACACCAGACAGATGGGTGCAAGGCCATGTGGGATGTGAGTGCCATGCTTGGCATCAGACTGACAATTGACTTCTCCTGTTCAATTAGTGCACTTTTAGCAATGTACAACTAATGATGCCAGGGCTTGCTCTGTGATGTGCTGTGCTCACAGTGGTGTGTGCGTTATGTGCAGGTGACTGATGTCTGTCTGTTTCCCCATTGTTTGCAGATACATCCACGGCCACGGAAGGGGACAGCTCCACGGACCAGGAGGAGCCGGAGAGCCAGACTGGGTCAGCAGCCGAGGAGTGGTCGGAGGGACCCAGTGGCACGGAGGGCGAGGGAGCCACACCGAGGAGTCCTCAGCAGCATCCACCTCAGCTGAGGACCAGAGCAACTCGGAGGATGACTCCCTTGTGGAGGCGGGTGTCAGCAGCCACCACACCCCAGCTAGTGTTGCTGTCCCCGCCACCACCAGCACCACCACCGCCCTCCCATCGGCTCCCATTCCCCAGGTCCGTGGAGGCTCCCATGTCCGGGAGCGTGTCTCCTTTGGGCCAGGCACCGCACCCCCTGCCCCTGTGTCCCCTGCTGCCCTGAGTGAGGAGTCTGTGTACCTCCTTCGCCAGCTCCATGTAGGGCAGACAGCCATGCTGAGTGTCCTCCATGCGCACACCGCGCTGTTGACTCAGCTGGTGTCGTTCATGGAGGGCATCTCATCGGGCATGTCTGACCTACAGAGGGGCAATAGGTCCATGGACTCCTCCCTGACGGCAGCAGTGTCCCTCCTCAAACGGTCCCTCACCCCTCCTGCCTTTGCTCCATCCACACTCCCCAGCACCTTACCCATCCCAGGCACACACACACTGGCACACACCAGCACACACACATCCAGCACACTGACACACACGCCAATGACAAAACGCACACGCAAGCACATTCAGGGGACTGAAGCCAGACTCACAGGGGATGGGGCCCTGGAACACACACACGCATCCACATGCACTGCGCAGTCCTCAGTTCCCTCTCCCTCCAAAGCACCCTCCCTTGCCTCACCTGCAACCCCAAAGTCACAGCAGCTCTTCCTCTGTGACCTCGGCCTCTTCCCCACCGATGAAGCTGCTCCAGCATCCCGGGGGAAGAGGAAGCCCACCCACACGGAGCAGAGTGCCCCTCGCCCCCGGACACCCTCCCCCAGGCGCAGACGGACTGAGGCCCCCACCCGCAAGTCCCCCGGAGTGCTAAGAGCAAGACCCCGCCACCGCCCTGCAGCTCAGGCACAAGGTCTCCGTCCTCCATCCCTCAGGCCCCCACTGCACAGGTGCCCCCACCACACCCTGCCCCAGGTTCCCCCACCCACAGATATACCATCCCCAAGATGCTCCGGCCTTCTCCCCCTGCCACTTGCTCTCCCAGCACCACACCCCCCGCTGCGCTTGTCTGTGCCACTGATGTGGTGAGGGTGTCCTCCCCTCTGTCCAACCCACCTTGCCTGTTCCCCATTCTCCTCCCCTGGAGGTAGGCACTGCAGTGGAGTCCACTACCGCCCTGTCTGACTTGGGCACTGCAGTGGCGGACCTGTCCACCCCATCTGCAGGGTCCACTGCAGTTGTGCCGGCACCCACGACATCTGTGTCATGCCCCCAGTTGTGCCGGCACACACCATGTCAGACACCTCCACTGCAGTTGTCAGTGGCTCTCCAGCACCCACCACCCCTTCCCTGACTCCCCCTGGTGAGCCCTGATCCTGTCCCTGCGGTGCCTGGCCTGCCCCCGGTTGCCCCTCCTAGTGGATTGTCCCTGGTATTGTGCAGGCATGCGTAGGGTGACATCTGCCAGTGTCACCCTGTTTGAACTTTGACAATGGACTGGCCATTGGCCTTTGCTCTTTTTCAGGACTTCGTTTGGCCTCAACACATATGCTGAATAAAGCAACTTTCTTTTCTCTAGTGCTCATGCTTCAGATGTACATGTTGTTGGTGCAGCTAACCATGCCCTTGCTGCAGTGATGGTGATATCTGGTCTCATGATTATGAAGTGTTACTGTGCAGGAACCCATGTGGTCCAGGGGGAATGTGTCCTATCATGTGGTGTATCCATGTCATCAATAGCAGCATCTGAGGGTGTCATGTGTTCAGTATTTGGCAATGGGTTTCCTACTTACATTGGCAATTTCACATCTGTGGCTTCCACCCCTGCACATCTGTTGTGCCTGCCATCGTTGCATTTGTCTACTTCCCTGACCGTGTTGCCATCTCCAGTGGACATGCAGGTTTGGGCATCAATGGGGAGGGACTCATCCGTGTAGTCAGTGCAACATTGCTATACAAGTGTGTTGGATCTGTGCTGATGATTCCGTTGGCACATCCATGACCAGGCTGATGTGATGGGAGCCCTCATTTGGTGCTAATTGTTGATTGTGTGACCAAGTGCTCAGCTGACATGATGGGGCCCTACTGAGGCAACATATGGCACAGCTTTCCTCACACAGGAGTGGAGTCCCCTCATGGCAGTGTGTACACGTGTGACATTGCCTGCGCCCAAGGTGTGTGTTGTATGTGCATGTCTGTGTGTTCACTTCCATTCATCTGCGCATGCTGTGATCCCTAGTGTTGTACCTGTTTGTGATGCTTGCTGACTTGAGCTATGTTCCCCCAAAGTCTTCTCCCTGTGTTCTCTGTGATGTGGGTGCATGGCACATTACTGGTCATCAGGGTGTCACCCATAGGTGTGTTTGCTGTCAGGGCAGAGTTTGTGTGCTGACGCAGATGGGTCACAGTCAGGTTTCCCTTTGGCACTTGTTGTTTGCCCCTGTCATGTGATTTCCAGTTTGTGTTATCTTTCAGTGATTGTGACACGTTGTGTGTGTGACTGCTGGCACTCCTTAGGGTCCGGGCTGCAATGTTGGTTGTTGTCTATGTGTGTTCTTTGTGGGTGACCTTGGTTTCTTCATTGGTGTGTGACTGTGGCTGGGATCCCATTGGTCGGTGTGGTATTGCCGTCATGTCCATGTACAGCGTAGTGTGCAGTGTGTCAGACATTCAGGAGTCTTGTTGAGTGTCCATGTGTGATGTGTTTCTACACCTTGGTTCCCACCCACCACCCTGGAATAGTAATGGGTGCATGTGCAATGTCACCAGTGCATGTGTACTTCACTGCTGCACATTGTTGGAGGTCGAGGGGTGTGGTGTTGAGTGTGTGCAGATGAGAGTTGTTGCCCGGCTAGTCCCCTGCCTCCATGTTGGCCTTGGCTTACTGGCCATGCTGATTGATTTGTGCTTGTGTAGGTGTGATGGTAGTTAGTTGCTCAGGACACCTGACTGTGGTTCACAGTGTGAACGACATTTAGCTTTGTCATCACAGTGGTATTTTTCTTCAGCCCAGGGTCACCACATTGTGGGGGCCCTGGGGGTGGTGCTGTGGTGTGTCTGTGACTTGCTGTGTCAGTTGTTGTTCCTACGTGCCTGTGTGACATGTGTGTTTTGTGCTCCCTCTCACCTGTCAATGCCTGCTTGCCCACATAGGGGATTTGGATCCATGAGTTACCTTAGTGTGGCAGTGTATGCACATCTGTATGATTGGTATTCAGCTCTCCTCATGTGTTGTGTTGTTGCCTGGGGACAATGGCACCCCCACCCCTCACCTGCTGTGTATGATGACAGTGTTGGTCTGCCTGTTTGTGTTTGTGCATCTGCACCACTGCATTGGCATATCTTGGGTGTGCCATTGGCTGTATGTTGTTTGGTGTGTTTCCCCTGCTGTCCCTGGGACTCCTAGGTCATCGGTCAGCACAGTGATCATGGTTTGTGTGTCCCATTGCTGCCATGGTATGGTATCTGTTCACCTCACATCTGCTGTCTCCACAGGGTATCTGCATTTGTGTGCCCATTGGTGCAAATATGTGGTTCTGCATTCTGATGGTCACTTCTGTCATTGTGTCATTGATGACTGTTGACGGTCTCAGCCACCATGGGTGTTGTTTGTCTGCACATGGCCAAAGGAATGTTTCATTTGCACTGCAGTATTTGGCTCCCCCAATTTATGTTGCAATGGGACACATACACTACTTTGCCACAGATGAGTTTTTGGTTCTGTGACCAGGAATGATCCATGCAGTTTGGCAGTTGCAGCTCTTTCTTTGTCAACAATTACCTTTTGGTCACTGTGATGATGAGGGTGTAGACCCCATTGCCACAATGGTCAAAATGTGCTTCAGCTATGGACCCCACACTTGCCTTTTGGTCACTGTGATGATGGGGGTTTAGGCCCCATTGCCACAATGGTCATGGGCTGCTTGCATTGTGGGTGCCACACACATATATGTGTGGCACATGTGCTAGGGGGTCACATTGTATGTTCAATGTCATGTTCGGTGTTGTAGGCATTTGACACAGCCTGCTCACACGCTTGTCATGGTGGTGGGGGGATGTCTTAATCTTGCATTCCCTAGGTTGTGGTGTGCTTGTTGTGTCATGCATTGTCCATCCTATGAGTGGGGGTGGTAGTAGTGGTAGGCATCCAGCCCCCCTGGCTAAGGGTGGTGGTAGGCATCCAGCCCCCCTGGCTAAGGGTGGTAGTAGTGGTGGGCATCCTGCCCCCTGGCTAAGGGTGGTAGTGGTGGGCATCTGGCACCCCCTGGCTAAGGGTGGTAGTAGTGGTGGGCATCCTGCCCCCCTGGGTGAGGGTGGTAGTAGTGGTAGGCATCCTGCCCCCCTGGTTGAGGGTGGTAGTAGTGGTAGGCATCCAGCCCCCCTGGCTAAGGGTAGTGTGGTAGGCATCCAGCCCCCCTGGCTAAGGGTGGTAGTAGTGGTGGGCATCCTGCCCCCCTGGGTGAGGGTGGTAGTAGTGGTAGGCATCCTGCCCCCCTGGTTGAGGGTGGTAGTAGTGGTAGGCATCCAGCCCCCCTGGCTAAGGGTGGTAGTAGTGGTGGGCATCCTGCCCCCCTGGGTGAGGGTGGTAGTAGTGGTAGGCATCCTGCCCCCTGGGTGAGGGTGGTAGTAGTGGTAGGCATCCAGCCCCCCTGGCTAAGGGTGGTGGTAGGCATCCAGCCCCCCTGGCTAAGGGTGGTAGTAGTGGTGGGCATCCTGCCCCCTGGCTAAGGGTGGTAGTAGTGGTAGGCATCCTGCCCCCCTGGTTGAGGGTGGTAGTAGTGGTAGGCATCCAGCCCCCTGGCTAAGGGTGGTAGTAGTGGTGGGCATCCTGCCCCCCTGGGTGAGGGTGGTAGTAGTGGTGGGCATCCTGCCCCCCTGGGCTGAGGGTGGTAGTAGTGGTGGGCATCCTGCCCCCCTGGTTGAGGGTGGTAGTAGTGGTAGGCATCCAGCCCCCCTGGCTAAGGGTGGTAGTAGTGGTGGGCATCCTGCCCCCCTGGGTGAGGGTGGTAGTAGTGGTAGGCATCCTGCCCCCCTGGGTGAGGGTGGTAGTAGTGGTAGGCATCCTGCCCCCCTGGCTGAGGGTGGTAGTAGTGGTAGGCATCCAGCCCCCCTGGCTAAGGTGGTGGTGGTAGGCATCCAGCCCCCCTGGCTAAGGGTGGTAGTAGTGGTGGGCATCCTGCCCCCCTGGGTGAGGGTGGTAGTAGTGGTAGGCATCCTGCCCCCCTGGTTGAGGGTGGTAGTAGTGGTAGGCATCCAGCCCCCCTGGCTAAGGGTGGTGGTAGGCATCCAGCCCCCCTGGCTAAGGGTGGTAGTAGTGGTGGGCATCCTGCCCCCCTGGGTGAGGGTGGTAGTAGTGGTAGGCATCCTGCCCCCCCTGGTTGAGGGTGGTAGTAGTGGTGGGCATCCTGCCCCCCTGGCTAAGGGTGGTAGTAGTGGTGGGCATCCTGCCCCCCCAGGGTGAGGGTGGTAGTAGTGGTAGGCATCCTGCCCCCCTGGGTGAGGGTGGTAGTAGTGGTAGGCATCCTGCCCCCCTGGCTAAGGGTGGTGGTAGGCATCCAGCCCCCCTGGCTAAGGGTGGTAGTAGTGGTGGGCATCCTGCCCCCCTGGGTGAGGGTGGTAGTAGTGGTAGGCATCCTGCCCCCCTGGTTGAGGGTGGTAGTAGTGGTAGGCATCCAGCCCCCCTGGCTAAGGGTGGTAGTAGTGGTGGGCATCCTGCCCCCCTGGGTGAGGGTGGTAGTAGTGGTAGGCATCCTGCCCCCCTGGGTGAGGGTGGTAGTAGTGGTAGGCATCCTGCCCCCCTGGCTGAGGGTGGTAGTAGTGGTGGGCATCCAGCCCCCCTGGCTAAGGGTGGTGGTAGGCATCCAGCCCCCTGGCTAAGGGTGGTAGTAGTGGTGGGCATCCTGCCCCCCTGGGTGAGGGTGGTAGTAGTGGTAGGCATCCTGCCCCCCTGGTTGAGGGTGGTAGTAGTGGTAGGCATCCAGCCCCCCTGGCTAAGGGTGGTAGTAGTGGTGGGCATCCTGCCCCCCTGGGTGAGGGTGGTAGTAGTGGTAGGCATCCTGCCCCCTGGGTGGGGGTGGTAGTAGTGGTAGGCATCCAGCCCCCCTGGCTAAGGGTGGTAGTAGTGGTGGGCATCCTGCCCCCTGGGTGAGGGTGGTAGTAGTGGTTGGCAACCAGCCCCCCTGGGTTGGGGTGGTGGCGCGCATTCAGGCCCCTGTGTGCATATGTGGCATTGGTGATGGGCATCCCGCCCCTATGGTGCTGCTGTTGCTGGTGTAAGTATATTCAGATTCCCAGTGTATGTGTGTGATGTGTCGTGTACGTGTTGTATGTGTTTTGTGGTTGGTGTCTGACTTACCTTCTGCGCCGTACGCGTCCGTGCCTGTTCCGGTAGTAGATGTAGAATATTGGTATGATCGGGACGAAGGGATTCATGGTTGGTTCGTGTCGTTCGTCCTTCTCGTTGCTTCGCGTCGTCCTCGTCGCTTGGCTTCGTCCTCGTCGCTTCGCGTCGTCCTCGTCGGTGCTGTGTTCGTCTCGTAGCCGTGGATCGTGTTGTGGCGCGATTCGGAGCTTATGTGCGCCTCTCCCGGATGCTTTGACGTGCCGTGCGTAGCGACGGGTTCGGCGCGTACGGAAAGCGCATCGTACTTGTCCGGCCGGACGGGGCTGCATTTTCCCTTCCGTGCGACTCGATTCGGCGTTTCCGGATTCGCCTCGGTCGGAGAACAGGACCTGGTTTGGGTGAGTACGGCTCGGCCGGGATTTTTGCTGTTGTGCGCATCGTACTTGCTCGTTCGGTGTACTGTACGGATCGGTCGGGAAACTGGCTTTCGCATGGCTTTTTTCCCGACCGAATAGTATTGGGTGCGCCTCCGACCGAGATCGGAATCGGCCCCTAAATGTTATTTTGGGTTTAGGCATAGATGTGACATCTCCAACACTAAGCTACACACACAGTGTAGTCATATCATGTGTATTTGTCCATTCCAAATCCTATTTATGTAGAATTCTGACAAACAGCCAGCTTTGTTGTAAGAGTGGCATTGTTCATTCTGTTATGGGTCTATTGTCAAGAAGTCACTTGGCATTGCAAATGAGCCGTGTGTCTTTTTTGGGCTGATATATATTAGGGGTACTCCGTTGTAATGGTGTAACTCGGGTCATCCGTAGTTTGAGCTGATGTGTCCAGGACGCCATCAACCGAAGTGTTGAGACGTGTATTTGTGATGAACATTGTCTGTACTTTACACATTTCATAACCACTTTAGCTCAGTAGTGAGATAGTCAACAGTTAATATGGAGTAAAGGAGTGTAGCATCTTGTTTAGAATTGGAGTGATATGGCCTTCTCGTAGTTGTAGTGAACTTAATGCCACTTTAGCAAGACTTGAGAGTTGCTAAGCTGCATGAGTAGTCTAGCTCAGTAGTGATAAGGCCCGCAGGAGAGAAAGGAGTAAAGGAGTATAGCAACTTGTTTGGAGTTGGAGTGACAATGTCTCTTGGTAGCTATAGTCAGTTCTATGCACTTTTTGCTACACTTGATGAACTTTGGGTGTACCATAGCTCTAGAAAACATGCTGTAGAAATGGAGCATACATTTCCATATTGACACATGTCATGGGTCCTAGTTTGTTATTGTAATGATGATGCACTTACGGAGAGCATTGCAACATATGGCAGGTCAAGGATTTGAGAGCATGTGGTGTCATATGCACAAATACTCATTACCACAGATAAACAAACATCTCAGATACTTTCTATGTTCCATGTTATGTAAGTAGATGTAGAAAACGATAGCAATGGGGGAATTGATAGAAAACAGCACATTGTGATTTTGTGGCAGTTCTTGAAGTGCAACTTAACAGAGTCAAGTCCCCCAGGTAATCCTGACATGCCCTCAGTATGCAGGATGGCTGAGATCTCCTCCCAAGGTAAGAGTTGTAATGGTGTGCTGGGAGGGCTACCGCCAGTCCTCTATGCCTCCAGGAAGTGGTTGCTGTACTTGCCACGCATCTTCTTCCTGAGGTCTTTCCACCTCTTCCTGATGTCTCTCTGTGTGCGCATGGAGGTACAAACAACTTTAACTCTGTTGACAGAGGTACAAATGTGGCAAAAAAATCTATGGAGAGTGCTAAATGTGAAGCTGAAAAAATGGGCGCCTCGTCTAAAAATTGCAGTTAATGGCTGTCTGTCATGCTGTGCTGCAGTTGTAGAGCAAAGAATTGTGGTCAGGGATGGGATATGTTTTATAGTGTGATTTGCAGGTGTGTTCACTTGCCAAAGCACATCAGCTGTGTAGTTTTGAATCCATCCAATGGTCAGTGTTGTGTTCTTTTTTTGGCGTGTAGCTTGGCGGTCGTGGGCTGCTGTTTGTTGGGCACCACTAGGAGACCGCCATTATGACTGTGAAGTTGTAATATGTCCAACTGTTGGACCACAGGCCTGGTGGCAACTGCAAATGCATCGCCGAAATTTTGGAGTGCCACAAGGCCACTAGGTGGACCACCAGGCCAGCGGTATGAGTTTCAGACTGCACAACTCATAATACGGCAGTAGGCCAGCCGCCGGAGCAGCGGTGGCATGGATGAAGTGGATGCAGTTCTTGGACGGTCAGACTGCCAATCTTGTAATCAGGCCCTCGGTCAGAGATAAATCTCTGACACCTCAGAGAAAAATATGGCACATTAAAAATTGATTACTGCCAAGAAAGCTTTTAGTAAGTTGAAGAGGTCTGTCATTATTGGAAAGTGCACAGTCATAAAACTATCTTTCTTTTTCTGCTTACCTGTTGCACACTCATTGTGTCAGTAGGACATTGGACTACTCTTGGATCAACAGTGCCATCACCAAACATAAAGGCCCTGAGTTTCAATGCATCGGTGACTGCAGTTATGGCTGAGATTGAGTCAGAATGAGAATTGTCACAGCACACAGAATCTTCCCTGGAAACAGAAAAAGTACAAAAGTCATTCACAACTGATCCTTAAGATGCAGGTGCAGAGCAGGCAGTAGATCTTGCTACACAGCATAATGTTGCTGACCCAGAAACAGAATGTTGTTGTACTTTCTTTCCAGCAGGATTTGTACATGTTCTTCTTCTTGCTCCTCTCAGATGTATCACCTTTAAATTTCCTGCTTTAAAAACAAAACGCTAACTTCCAAATCCAAGGCTCCCTTCAGATGAAGGTTGCATGGAGTTGCCAACAAGGAAAACTAACTAATCAGTGTTCAAGTCTCTCATCGTACTCCCCGCTAACCCTAAGTAAAAGCAAACCCATCCTAGATTCACAAGTGTTGTTCTATAAAGCAGCATTCCTCCAATGTTTCAGACCTCTTAACAATTAGCTTGATTGAGGAACTAAATGCAGACTGCTCAATTTGCCAGAAACCACAGTGTGCAGCGAAACAAGGTGGGCATCATGCTAGCATCCAATCATATGGAAACAGTACGTGAGTAAGATGGGTGTTAGTGAGACAGAAGAACCTGAACTAATAGAAGGAGATGACGCTAGTGATGACGATTAAGAAGAAGTCATAACAAGTAGAGCAGCAATTGCAGCATTCTCCTCTAGGCAGTAGCGGCCCATCATTTAAGAAGGAGGGGCCCCACCCTCCTACCTTTTTGCAAACATGAAGAGTATCTTTCAGGCTGAGCAAAGGTCAGCCTGACAGACACTCTTCATGTTCGGATCAGGCAACCAGGCACTGCAAATGCACAAACTGCCTGAGCTGAAATTTGCCAGGCTGAAGATTTCACAGCCCTGTGGGTGTGACCTACTCAGCCAAGCAAAGCACTGAGAGATCCTCCCCCTCATGACAAGAGGGCTCGTCATAGACTTGGACTTGTGTGCTCTAGTTTTAAGTCATGATTAACCCTGGGCGAAGTACTACGCTACGCTCGCGTAGTTTGCGAAGTTTGCGCTACTTTGCACTACGCAAATTGCACGTAGCACAGTGCAAACACGCGTAGCGTAGCGGTCATTTTTTGCTTGCTCGCGGTCCTCAACGTCAAGTTGGCGACCGCGAGCAAGCAAAATGACATCCCGGCGAGACTTTTTCCTCGTTCGCGATCAGCAACATCAAGTTGCCGATCGCGAGCGTGGAAAATAAACCTCCCGGCGAGATTCTCAACGCGGGGAGGTCAGGTTTCTCATTGCGAGTGGTCACGTATGCTCGCGACCGCTCGCGATGAGAAATTACCAGTCCGCGTTGAGAAAGCTGCCGCTCGAGTAGAAATCTACTCGAGCGGCAGACAACGACCGCTTGCACTGTGCAAGATGCGGTTTGCACTGATTGCACAGTGCGGACAACCATCCAGCACTGTGCAATCAGTGCGAACAGCATTTTGCACAGTGCACTATGCAGTTTGCGTAGCTCGCGTAGTGCGAAGTGCACTTCGCGTAGCTACGCGTAGCGCTACTACGCAAACTACGCCCAGGGTTAGTCATGATTTGCCCAGGGCAGACTGTCTATCAGTGAAACCTCATCATAGAGGGGGGTGGGGTCAGCAGTTTTAGCCACTCTGTCACCTCCTCTCCTTGGTTAACCCATTATAAGGTCAGCCAATTGTAGGAGGTGGCAGTCCCAATCCTCTTGGAACCACAGAGTCTTTAATCTCACCACAGAAGATCACTGCTCCGGCAGGGTGAGTTATTATTCTTTAATGTCGGCATTGTGAATGAGTGTGTGTGTGTTTTTTGTGTGTGTGTGTGTCTATGCTTGAATGGTGGATGTACGTGTATACGCTTATGAATGGATGAGTATAAGTGCATGTGCATGTAGATATGTGAGTGTAAGTATATATGTGTGTGTGTGTGTGAGGGTGCATGCATGTGTTTGTGTGTGGCCTGCTCAACCCTGCACAAATTAGTAACCACCACTGCCACTAGGCACAAAGTAAAAGGGGGATAGTATGTTCATACAAAAACATCTAAGCAAGATACATTCATGAAAGTCAGCTGAGACAGGATTGTTTAGCAAAGATTCCATGTGCTGCCTACACCATAAAATGTCAATTTCTGTATTGGCCAAAATGTTGGCGCTTAACTTCCTACCCTTTCTTTGGTGGAAGCAGAGGGGTTTCTGGAATTAGTGGCGGTAGTCTGTCCAAAATTGAAGGTTTTTAGCTATGCCTATTACTCAACAGCCACTGTTTCACAACTAGATCATCAAGTGATGGGATTAGAAGTTGAAGCAATGAAGGAGAGTGCTGTGCAGCCTATCTATCTCACTACTGACATATGGACTAGCTGTCAAGCTATACATTAGTGTATTACTAAAGATTAGGGTCCAGATTTGCTAAGGGCTTTTGATGAATATGCATCATGCAAGGTGAAACAAGGCCACACAAGCCCTTAAATCAGATCTACTAAGCCATGCAAAGCCAACTTGCGTGGCTCTAGGCACCATTATGATGCCGATCAGTCAAACTTTTGGCTGCTAGTGCATGCGGGTGTTCCAACTGCCGTTTTGCAATGCGAAATGCCGTTTGGCAGTTGGAAACATGGCGGGGACAGGCTGCGGTCATGGGAAAGGGCTTTAGCATATGCTGTTGCAGTGCATGCACTTCCTGCATGTCCGTGCACCATGTGCAATGCCTCATGTTGTGCATGGCACACGGTGCACAAAGGTGATTGGGGGCACTACATGTGCCTCTAGGGACACTTTCCTTAGGCCTACGATGGCCGAGAATCCCCATTGGGACCCCCAATCCCTTTCAGACATGGAGGTGTTCCTGCCGTGAAAAGGCTGTCGGAAAAAGATATCGTAGTCCTGAAGGTGGTGCCTGCGCGGCAATGCCGCTATTCTAGGATGCAGTTCCGACTACCTCCCCATCAAGATCTCTGATCCTTGCAGAGGCGGAAGTCTTTTGTATGTCAGCTGTGGGTCCGACCACAAGCATCTTAATGTGGAAGTCAGACCAAAGAGCTTTCGGCGGTCGGACCACCACCGACAGCCTCTTGGTAGTCTCACTGCATCTATCATAGTCAGGCCCTCTGTGTGGCTTATTATATCTAGAGTAATGCAAGGCAGTGCAAGTCGCTGCCTTTATAACTCTTTTTGGGCAGGCATTCCATGGTTGGAATGTGGGCACACCCACAAAGCCACCTATGGAATTTGGCACATTCCCAGATTTACTAAGAATAACAAAGCTGGGAATTTGTGAAAATGGAATGCCTTCCCAACAGAGACATAGCGAGGAGAAATAAGTTTAGGTGTACATTCCTGCACAAAAATTATACTTGCAATCAATCACGGTTTATTAAGCGTGACGACTCACCCATAAGGGTCTCAACGCACTGGGGGGAGGGGAGGTGCAGCTTTCAATTCATCAAGGAGGGGGTCTGTCGAAGAGCCAGGTTTTGAGGTTTCTTGTGAAGATGGGGAGAGATGTTGTCTGCCTGAGGTGGAGCGGTGGGGCGTTCCATGCTCTGGCTGCGAGGAAGGAGAAGGAGCAGCCTCCTGATCTGGTCTTTCTGGCGCAGGGAACCAGGCATAGGAGAGCTGGGCTGATTGTAGGGTTCTTTGGGGTGCGTGGAAGTTGATTCGGCTGTTGAGGTATGCTGGTCCGGTGTTGTGGAGGGCTTTGTGTGCGTGGGTGAGGATCTTGAAGGTGATTCTAGCCTCGATGGAGAGCCAGTGGAGTGTGCACAGGTGTTGGGAGATATGGCAGTGTCGTGGTAGGTTGAGGACCAGTCTTGCAGTGGCGTTCTGGATGTTTTGTAGCTTACGGGTGAGGTTTTTATTTATTCTGGCGTAGAGTGCATTGCCGTAGTCGAGTCTGCTGGTGACGAAGGCGTGAGTGATGGTTTTTCTGTGCTTGAGGGGGATCCATTTGAAGGTCTTACATAGGAGGCTGAGGATGTGGAAGCAGGAGGATGTGACGGAGTTGATCTGGCGGTCCATTTTGAGCTCAGAGTCTAGGATGATTCCAAGGTTGCGTGCGTGGTCTGTGGGGGTGGGTGGGCTACCGAGAGCGGGGGGCCACCAGGTGTTGTTCCAGGCATCGGGGTGTGGGCCCATGATGAGTACTTCTGTTTTGTCAGTGTTGAGTTGTAGGCAGCTGCTTTTCATCCATTTGGCGACAGCTTCTATGCCTTCTTGGAAGTTGTGTTTGGCTGCGTTGGGTTCGTTGGATAGGGAGAGGATGAGTTGAGTGTCGTCTGCGTATGAAACAATGTTGAGTCCGTAGGTTCTGACGATGGGGGCGAGAGGAGCCATGTATACGTTGAAGAGCGTTTGGCTGAGGGAGGACCCCAGGGGGACTCCGCAGGTGGTTGGTGTAGGGTTCGAGAGGAAAGTGGGGAGTCTGACCCACAGCGTTCTGCCGGAGAGGAAAGAGTAGATCTCGTCGAGGGGCTTGTCCCGGATACCTGCGTTGTGGAGTCTGCGTATTAGGGTGCGATGGGATACCGTGTCGAAGGTCGCTGAGAGGTCAAGGAGGATGAGGGCTACTGTTTCTCCTTTTGTCCAGTAGGGAGCGGATGTCATCTGTTGCGGCGAGGAGGGTGGTTTCCGTGCTGTGGTTTTTTCTGAAGCCAGATTGTGACGGGTCAAGGATGTTGTGCTCTTCGATGAAGGCTGTTGATGGCTTTCTCGATGACATTTGCTGGGAACGGGAGCAGGCAGATGGGTCTGTAGTTTTTGAGGTCGGTGGAGTCCACCGAGGGCTTCTTCAGGAGGAAGTTGATCTTGGCGTGTTTCCAGTCGTCGGGGAAGGAGGCGTTCGCCAGGGAGCGGTTGATGGTGTGGTGAATCATGGGTGCGATGGTGTCGGCGGCTCTGTTGAAGATGTGGTGGGGGCAGGGGTCCGTGGGGGCCCCAGAGTGGATTGACTTCATCGTCTCCAGTGTGTCTTCGGTGGTGAGGGCTGTCCAGCTGACAATCGTTGGTTTTAGGGTATCGGGGGTGTCTGGTGGGGTTTCCGTGTGTTGGTTGTCTTCGTCGAAGTTGTCGTAGATGTTCTCGATTTTGCGATGGAAGAAGGTGCTGGGTTTGTTGCAGAGGTCTTGTGAGGGGGGAATGTCAGTCGACTCGCTGGTGGGTTGGGCGAACTCCTTGATGATGTTGAAGAGTTCTTTGCTGTTGTGTGCGTGTGTGGAGATTCTGTCTTCAACTGCAGCTTTCCTTGTGTTTCTGATGAGCTGGTGGTGGGCGGTGGTGGTGGTTTTGAAGTTGTTGTGGGCTTCTGTGGATTTGGAGTTCCTCCAGGTCTTCTCGAGGCAGCGGCAGGTGCGCCTGGACTCTCGGAGTTCAGGGGTGAACCATCTGGCCTTATTGGTGTGTGCGTTGTTGTTCTTCTTGAGGGGGGCTATGGTGTTGACGCTGTTGGTGATCCATCTGTGTCGAGTTCGGATGGCGGTGTTGCGGGCGTCGTCTTCCGTGGTGGTCGGGGTGGAGTTGCTGAGTGAGGAGGTGAGCTGGTCATCAGTGATTTTGGTCCTGTTTCTTCATGGGAGCCGGTGCTGGTGTCTGTGGATGGTAGTTGTTCTGAAGGTGAAGTGGGTGCATCGATGGTCTGTCCACGGGAGTTCGGGGGTGTGGCTGAAAGTGATGGAGTTTCCTGTTGTGAAGAGGGGGTCGAGGGTGTGTCTCGCTGAGTGCGTGGGTTCGGTCACGATCTGGTGGGGTCCAATGTTATGAAGGTTGTCCAGGAGGGATGCGGTGTTGGGGTCTATTTGGTTGTCGAGGTGAAAGTTGAGGTCTCCCAGCAGGGTGTAGTTGGTGGATGTGATGGCATGCGGGGAGATGATGTCCATGATGGAGTCGGTGAAGGGTCTGCGGGGTTGAGGGGGTCAGTAGAAGAGCGTTCCCCGGAGGGTGGTGGTAGGGGTGGTCAGTATCGTGAAGTGCAGGTGTTCCATCAGGTCTGTGGTCTCGTTGGGGAGTGTGCTCAGGCGGAGGGTGGATTTGTGGACAATGGCAATTCCTCCTCCCGGACAGGTGGGGTGGTCCTTCCTGGAGATCTTGTATCCTTGGGGAATGGCGATGGCGATATCCGGTCCCAAGGTGGTGTTGGTCCAGGTTTCTGTGAAGAATGCTATGTCCGGGGTGGTGCTGTCGAGGAGGTCCCAGATTTTGGTGGCGTGTTTGTGGAGTGAACGGACGTTGAGGAGGATGCATTGCAGGGTCTTTGGCTCGGGTGTGTTCTTGCGTGTGGGTTGTGCTGGATCCACGTTTCTGGCGGTGCTGAAGGTGTACCGGCTTGCAGTTGTTGTTGCGGCCTTGGTCGAGTGTGTGGAGTGCCGCTGGGACATAGCGTTGGCGGTGCAGAGGTTCAGGGTTCCTGGCGCTGGTCAAGTTCGGGTCGCGGACGGGCGCAGACAGGCTTGCCTTTGGCGCGTCAGCGGTGTGCCCGCTGCACGTGTCCGCTGCGCGGCCACACTGCGGCCGGCATTTTATAGGGGAGGTGGAAGGGAGGTACAGCTGGGAGGCGGGAGCAGGAAACGGCGGAGGGGCCACGGGGGCAGCAGCGGGTGGGGGAGCGGGAAACGGGCAGAAGGGCACGAAAAGGAAAAACAATTAGGGCACGGTGAGAGATAGACAACAACAGGCGCAACAAGGCAAAAACAAACAAACAATGCAAGCAAGGCAAAAATCAACAATGTTGGCAAAAGGGAATCGAAATATGACAGGAGGCAACCTAGGCATGAACCCCTACCAGCCTGGGCAGAGGCACAGCATGGCAGACCGGAGCTACGGAGGGAGAGAGCAGGTCCCTGGCCGAATACTTTGAGGCTATTTCCTCCGCATGTGTGCTGCAGATTTCAGCACACATGCAAGTAGTAAATAACAAGCAGAATTAAAGACTTTTTTCTTTATTACGCTCAGCCTTGTCACAAACCTATGTCTACCTCTCATAGTAAATATGGGTTTGCATCATAATCCATGGGTACAAATGTTGAGAATGGTAATGCACCACCCATGGAATGCCTACCTGAGGCAAAGTAATACAAGGAACCACAACATGCTGTGTTGCATTACTTTTTCTTACAAAGCTGCCCACATCAATTTTTGCATGGCACAGTAAATACTAAAAATTATTTAGTATTGCATCAAAAAAGGGATGCAAAATATTTGTAAATCTGGCCGTACATACTTTGTATGTAAGTAAAAGATGTTGAAAATAAAATAAAAGAAGACCACAATATCTTAAAAACTAGGTAAATATATTGAATTGTATCTATTTTGCAATATATTAACTTTGAAACATATTAAATGTAAAAATTATATTACATTTAAAAGCATACTTGTAACATAAAATATTTTAAATATAAAAACATAAACATATGTATACTTACAAACAAAAAATTCTAATATATAATTTAAAATAATTGCAAAACAATACACATAATATTTAAACAAGTAACATTATAATGTAAACATAAATAATAAAATATACTAAGAAACAATATCTGTCATTAACAAATACTAGAAATACAATAAAAATAAATAATAAATAATAAATAGTACTAAAAAGATAAAAAATAATTTACATTAAAGTAACTTTTAGAAATAAAACTAAAAAGTAATTAAAATATTTTTTAAACAGTCAGCTAAAAATGTTTGGACTTAGTTGTGTTGAGTTCCATACTCTCACTCCGACCTGATTAGGGAAAATGTTAGACTTTGGAGGCATCAGATTTGCTATTCCCGCTCCAGCAGAATCAACAGTAGGGAAAGTGTTGTACTTTGGAGGGGTTACGTTTACTATTCCTACTCCACAATAAGAAACAGTAGGGAAAATATTGGCCATGGAAGGGGTCATATTTACTATACCCACTCAAAACTAAGCAACAATCTTGAAATTATTTGACTTTGGAGGGGTTACATTTATTATTCCCACTCCAACTTAAGCAACAGTAGAGAAAGCATTGGACTTTGGGTCAGATTTACTATCCTGCTCTATTCTAAGCAACAGTAGGAAAAGAGTTAAGACATCTCTAAGAATTATTTTTAAAAATATTTAAAGAGATCATAATATTAAATAATAATATAAAAAATAATTAAAAAGTAAAAGTTTTATTAGAACATTGTATACAACCAAAAACTCTAATAAAATCAAAGAAATTAAAAACACTGAAAAACGTATAAGAAAAACGCTTCGCACCGTAATATCCTACAATCCCAACAACACTCAAAAACCGTGAAATGATGCCAAAAATAAATACATAAATTACCACAAATGATTTATAAAAATATTAAATAGTTAAAAAACATACACACTAAATATTATTTGTTTAAATAATGAAAAAGTAACAATTACTCAGTTAAAATAACAACAATAACAATTAAGCTTTAAACAATGAAATCAATTCATTTAACATTAAATAATAGTATAATTTACCAATTTAAAAACAAAGTAACACCCACATATTTACATAATTATTCATTTAATTATGCAATTAAATGTATAAATTGTAAAGGTTGTTTAACACAATGTAAAATATTTATTTAAATCTCTTCCCACCCTAATCATCTACACTCCAGCCAACTCACCAATAGTGTAAAAAATAAAATAACCACAAAAACAACATATAAAATACTACCAAAACAGTAAAACAAGTATTAAAAATGTTGCAAACAACTACAAATTGCATATTAATAACTTAAAAGACAAAGATGATTCCAAAATACTATATATATATATATATATATATATTATCTACTGGCGGTCGCCAGTAGATAGTTATAGTTAGGACCTATTTTCCATAGGAAATTTGCTACATTCTATTTGAAATAACTCTTGCGTCGGTTGACGAATCTTTGCGAAATTTTCAAACTTTATGGCCCACTCCGGTCCGCTCCTACCCTGAAAGTCTCAGGGTGATTCGTCAAGCGGGGGCCGAGAAAAAAGGGGGGTCCCAAAACGTGTTTTCCCCATTCATTTTCCCATAGGAAACTTTAGACACGGCTGCAGCCCGAACTGCTGAACGGAATTACACCAAATTTGGCAAAGAGGTAGTTCTTGGTTCAGAAAGAACCCTTTTTGTTAAATGGTGTAAATCCGTTCAGTAGTTGCGGAGAAATTAAAAAAATAAGAGTCAAAATATCAATTTCCCATAGGAAACTTTATGCAAGGCTACAGCCCGAACTGCTGAACGGAATTACACCAAATTTGGCAAAGAGGTAGTTCTTGGTTAAAAGAACCCTTTTTGTTAAATGGTGTAAATCCGCTCAGTAGTTGCTGAGAAAATCAAAAGTAAAAACACATATATATCTGGGCGGAGCCTAACCACACATGTCATCGTGAGATCTGATTGGCTGTCAGCACTTCATCCTGGAATTGCTGGCAGCCATCTTGGGACCAATATAAATGATAGTACCCCTTTGAAATGCATTGTAGTGAATCGAAGATTTTGAGGGTTACCAAAAGGAGAACTATAAAAGGTGATAACAGACTTTAGTTACATTAGAATTCATTTGTTGATGGTACCATACTAATTTCAGGAATTGTGGTGTGTTCTAAGGTGATTTTACCCTGTGAAAAACCTTCTGCTGGGATATCATGAATCATGTTTGAGAGAAAACTATTTTCACATGATTGTCCCATACAGTTTTGGAAGGTGCCCCAGAAGCTAAAATGAGAGCATATTTTCTGTAAATTCACATTATCTTTCTCAGTCATGTGAGAATGAAGTCTGACATTCTCAGTAAAACATGTACATCCAACAAGGGCAGAGACTGTCAGTTGATTCCTTTGTGTTCTACTGCAGCTTCCCAGAGTGTTCTAAAGAACAACTAGAGTGCTAACAGCCTTACTTATGACAAAAGTATGGCACACCTGAAGCCATCTTGATTGGAATAAACTGGTAACACTTAAAACATTTAATTTAAAAAGGAACAAAATGATGGGGTTCATCTTGTCATAGAAATTATGGTTAGTGCTCTGGAAAGAAAAATTAGGACATGTTTCAAGTGTGATCTCAAATATCTTCCTGTTATATTTCAACAGGAGCAGCCTGTCAGTTGATGCCTTTGTGTTCTACTGCAGCTTCCCAGAGTGTTCTAAAGAACAACTAGAGCACTAACAGTCTTACTTATGACAAATGTATGGCACACCTGAAGCCATCTTGATTGGAATAAACTGGTAACACTTAAAACATTTAATTTAAAAAGGAACAAAATGATGGGGTCCATTTTGTCATAGAAATTATGGTTAGTGCTGTAGAAAGAAAAATTAGGACATGTTTCAAGTGTGATCTCAAATATCTTCCTGTTATATTTCAACAGGAGCAGCCTGTCAGTTGATGCCTTTGTGTTCTACTGCAGCTTCCCAGAGTGTTCTAAAGAACAACTAGAGCGCTAACAGTCTTACTTATGACAAAAGTATGGCACACCTGAAGCCATCTTGATTGGAATAAACTGGTAACACTTAAAACATTTAATTTAAAAAGGAACAAAATGAGGGGGTTCATTTTGCCATAGAAATTATGGTTAGTGCTGTAGAAAGAAAAATTAGGACATGTTTTAAGTGAGATCTCAAATATCTTCCTGTTATATTTCAACAGGAGCAGCCTGTCAGTTGATGCCTTTGTGTTCTACTGCAGCTTCCCAGAGTGTTCTAAAGAACAACTAGAGTGCTAACAGCCTTACTTATGACAAAAGTATGGCACACCTGAAGCCATCTTGATTGGAATAAACTGGTAACACTTAAAACATTTAATTTAAAAAGGAACAAAATGAGGGGGTTCATTTTGCCATAGAAATTATGGTTAGTGCTGCAAAAAGAAAATTTAGTGCATGTTTTAAGTGAGATCTCAAATCCTCTTCTATTTCATTAGAAAATTCTGACATGCAGACTGAAACAATCACTTTCAATACCAGCAGTAGACTTCCAGTTAACTCCTTGGTGAGCAGTACCTTTACTACAGTGATCTAATGAACAACTAGAGTAATAACATTCTGAATTTATGGCAAATGTGTGACACATCTGAATGCCTTCTTGATGGAATCAAAGTAAAAAACTGAAAGCATTTCCTACTGAGGAGACTGCAGTAAATGAGGAAATTAGGAAACTTCATAACAAAGAAGTCTTCCAAGATGGCCACCAGTGAAAAAAGAGCCCAAATGTAGCACAAATATTACCCAGATGTAGCCCACATATAGCCCAATGACAAAAGTGTGCAAAACACTTTTTATTTTTAGTTTTTTTGCAGTTTTATGTAGTGCAGACTGGTCAGGTATTGGAGCGTTGCATCTTAAAACATGACCCCCTACACTACAAAAACACCACTGCACTACCCTAAACCCTAAAACACTACCCCAGCACGACCCCCTACACTACACAAGCACCAGTGCACTATCCTAAACCCTAAAACACTACCCCCAGCATGACCCCCTACACTACACAAACACCACTGCACTACCCTAAACCCTAAAACACTACCCCCAGCACGACCCCTACACTACCCAAACACCACTGCACTACCCTAAAACATGACCCCTACACTACACAAACACCACTGCACTACCCTAAACCCTAAAACACTACCCCCAGCACGACCCCCTACACTACACAAACACCACTGCACTACCTTAAACCCTAAAACACTACCCCCAGCACGACCCCCTACACTACCCAAACACCACTGCCCTAACCTAAATCCTAAAACACTACCCCCAGCACGACCCCCTACACTACCCAAACACCACTGCACTACCCTAAACCCTAAAACACTACCCCCAGCACGACCCCCTACACTACACAAGCACCACTGCACTACCCTAAACCCTAAAACACTACCCCCAGCACGACCCCCTACACTGCCCGAACACCACTGCACTGCCCTAAACCCTGAAACACCAGCCCCTGCACGACCCCCTACACTGCCCGAACACCACTGCACTGCCCTAAACCCTGAAACACATACCCTAGCACGACCCCTACACTGCCCGAACACCACTGCACTGCCCTAAACCCTGAAACACCACCCCCAGCATGACCCCCTACACTGCCCGAACACCACTGCACTGCCCTAAAACCTGAAACACCACCCCAGCATGACCCCTACACTGCCCGAACACCACTGCACTGCCCTAAACCCTGAAACACTACCCCCAGCAAGACCTCCTACACTGCCCGAACACCACTGCACTGCCCTAAACCCTGAAACATCACCCCCAGCCAGACCCCCTACACTGCCCGAACACCACTGCCCTAAACCCTGAAACACCACCCACAGCACTACCCCCTACACTGCCCGAACACCACTGCACTGCCCTAAACCCTGAAACACCACCCCCAGCATGACCCCCTACACTGCCCGAACACCACTGCACTGCCCTAAACCCTGAAACACCATCCCCAGCACGACCCCCTACACTGCACGAACACCACTGCACTGCCCTAAACCCTGAAACACTACCCCCAGCAAGACCCCCTACACTGCCCGAACACCACTGCACTGCCCTAAATCCTGAAACACCACCCCCAGCAAGACCCCCTACACTGCCCGAACACCACTGCCCTAAACCCTGAAACACCACCCCCAGCAAGACCCCCTACACTGCCCGAACACCACTACACTGCCCTAAACCCTGAAACACCAGCCCCAGCACGACCCCTACACTGCCCGAACACCACTGCACTGCCCTAAACCCTGAAACACCACCCCCTGCACGACCCCCTACACTGCCCGAACACCACTGCACTGCCCTAAACCCTGAAACACCACCCCCAGCACGACCCCCTACACTGCCCGAACACCACTGCACTGCCCTAAACCCTGAAACACCACCCCCTGCACGATCCCCTACACTGCCCGAACACTACTGCACTGCCCTAAATCCTGAAACACCACCCCCAGCACGACCCCCTACACTGCACGAACACCACTGCACTGCCCTAAACCCCGAAACACTACCCCCAGCAAGACCCCCTACACTGCCCGAACACCACTGCCCTAAACCCTGAAACACCACCCCCAGCAAGACCCCCTACACTGCCCGTACACCACTGCACTGCCCTAAACCCTGAAACACCACCCCCAGCATGACCCCATACACTGCCCGAACACCACTGCACTGCCCTAAACCCTGAAATACCACCCCCAGCACGACCCCCTACACTGCCCGAACACCACTGCACTGCCCTAAACCATGAAACACCAGCCCCAGCACGACCCCCTACATTGCCCGAACACCACTGCCCTGCCCTAAACCCTGAAACACCACCCCCAGCACGACCCCCTACACTGCCCGAACACCACTGCACTGCCCTAAACCCTGAAACACCACCCCCAGCACAACCCCCTACACTGCCCGAACACCACTGCACTGCCCTAAACCCTGAAACACCAGCCCCAGCACAACCGCCTACACTGCCCGAAAACCACTGCACTGCCCTAAACCCTGAAACACCAGCCCCAGCACGACCCCCTACACTGCCCGAACACCACTGCACTACCCTAAACCCTCAAACACCAGCCCCAGCACGACCCCCTACACTGCCCGAACACCACTGCACTGCCCTAAACCCTGAAACACCAGCCCCAGCAAGACCCCCTACACTGCCCGAAAACACCACTGCACTGCCCTAAACCCTGAAACACCACCCCCAGCAAGACCCCCTACACTGCCCGAACACCACTGCACTAAACCCTGAAACACCACCCCCAGCAAGACCACCTACACTGGCCGAACACCACTGCACTGCCATAAACCCTGAAACACCACCCCCTGCACGACCCCCTACACTGCCCAAACACCACTGCACTGCCCTAAACCCTGAAACACCACCCCCTGCACGACCCCCTACACTGCCCGAACACCACTGCACTGCCCTAAACCCTGAAACACCACCCCTCAGCACGACACCCTACACTGCCCGAACACCACTGCACTGCCCTAAACCCTGAAACACCACCCCCATCACGACCCCCTACACTGCCCGAACACCACTGCACTGCCTTAAACCCTGAAACACCACCCCCTGCACGACCTCCTACACTGCCCGAACACCACTGCACTGCCCTAAACCCTGAAACACCACCCCCTGCACGACCCCCTACACTGCCCGAACACCACTGCACTGCCCTAAACCCTGAAACACCACCCCTCAGCACGACACCCTACACTGCCCGAACACCACTGCACTGCCCTAAACCCTGAAACACCACCCCCATCACGACCCCTACACTGCCCGAACACCACTGCACTGCCTTAAACCCTGAAACACCACCCCCTGCACGACCTGCTACACTGCCGGAACACCACTGCACTGCCCTAAACCCAGAAACACCACCCCCAGCATGACCCCCTACACTGCCCGAACACCACTGCACTGCCCTAAACCCTGAAACATCAACCCCAGCAAGACCCCCTACACTGCCTGAACACCACTGCCCTAAACCCTGAAACACCACCCCCTACACTGCACGAACACCACTGCACTGCCCTAAACCCTGAAATACCACCTCCAGCAAAACCCCCTACACTGCCTGAACACCATTGCTCTGCCCTAAATCCTGAAACACTAGCCCCAGCATGACCCCCTACACTGCCCAAACACCACTGCACTGCCCTAAACCCTGAAACACCACCCCCAGCACGACCCCCTACACTGCCCGAACACCACTGCACTGCCCTAAACCCTGAAACACCAGCCCCAGCAAGACCCCCTACACTGCCCGAACACCACTGCACTGCCCTAAACCCTGAAACACCAGCCCCAGCACGACCACCTACACTGCCCGAACACCACTGCACTGCCCTAAACCCTGAAACACCAGCCCCAACACGACCCCTACACTGCCCGAACACCACTGTACTGCCCTAAACCCTGAAACACCAGCCCCAGCACGACCCCCTACACTGGCCGAACACCACTGCACTGCCCTAAACACTGAAACACCACCCCCTGCATGACCCCCTACACTGCCCGAACACCACTGCACTGCCCTAAACCCTGAAACACCACCCCCTGCAGCACCCCTACACTGCCCGAACACCACTGCACTGCCCTAAACCCTGAAACACCACACCCTGCACCGCCCCCTACACTGCCCGAACACCACTGCACTGCCCTAAACCCTGAAACACCACCCCCAGCACGACCCCCTTTACTGCTCGAACACCACTGCACTGCCCCAAACCCTGAAACACCACCCCCACCACGAGCCCCTACACTGCCCGAACACCACTGCCCTAAACCCTGAAACACCACCCCCTGCACGACCCCCTACACTGCCCGAACACCACTGCACTGCCCTAAACCCTGAAACACCACCCCCTACACTGCCCGAACACCACTGCACTGCCCTAAACCCTGAAACACCACCCCCAGCATGACCCCCTACACTGCCCGAACACCACTGCACTGCCCTAAAACCCTAAAACACCACCACCAGCATTACCCCCTACACTGCCCAAACACCACTGCACTGCCCTAAACCCTAGAACACTACCCCCAGCACGACCCCCTACACTACCCGAACACCACTGCACTACCCTAAACCTAAAATACTACCCCCAGCACAACCCCCTACACTACCCGAACACGACTGCACTGTCCTAAACCCTCGAACACTCCCCGAAGCACGACCCCCCTACACTACCCGAACACCACTGCACTGCCCTAAACCCTAAAACACTCCCCCCAGCACGACCCCCTACACTACCCGAACACCACTGCACTGCCCTAAACCCTAAAACACTCCCCCCAGCACAACCCCATACACTACCCAAACACCACTGCACTGCCCTAATCCCTAAAACACTACCCCCCGCATGACCCCCTACACTACCCAAACACCAATGCACTACCCTAATCCCTAAAACACTACCCACGCATGACCCCCTACACTACCCTAAACCCTAAAACACTACCCCCGCACGACTCCCTACACTACCCAAAGACCACTGCACTACCCTAAACCCTAAAACACTACTTCCTACACTACACAAACACCACTGCACTACCCTAAACCCTAAAACACTACCCCCTACACTACACAAACACCACTGCACTACCCTAAACCCTAAAACACTACCCCCAGCAGTACCCCTACACTACCCAAACACCACTGCACTAACCTAAACCCTAAAACACTTCCCCCAGCAGTACCCCCTACACTACCCAAACACCACTGCACTTCCCTAAATCACTACCCCCAGCACGACCCCCTACACTACCCAAAAACCACTGCACTACCCTAAACCCTAAAACACTACCCCCAGCACGACCCCCTACACTACCCAAACACCACTGCACTACCCTAAACCCTAAAACACACCCCCAGCACGACTCCCTACACTACCCAAACACCACTGCACTACCCTAAACCCTAAATCTACCCCCAGCATGACCCCCTACACTACACAAACACCACTGCACTACCCTAAACCCTAAAACACTACCTCCAGCACGACCCTCTTCACTACCTAAACACAACTGCACAATTTGTTACAGGCGTTGCAACGCAGGCCTGTGGTGCTTACTGGAAGTACCTAGTGGGCTAGTTGGGCCCCAGAGACCCTCAGGATTCAAGGTGACCTAATCCCCCAACTTAAAACGCACCACGGGCGCGTTTGCACAGTGGTGAAGGGAGGGGCGGGGCCTCAGGTGACATGTACGCAAACACGCCCTGTGGTGCGTTTTAAGTTGGGGAATTAATTCCCTTTGAATCCTGAGGGACCCTGGGGGCCAACTAGCCCACCAGGTACCTTCAGTAAGCACAACAGAGTTGCGTTGCAGAGAGGTGAAAAAAGGTGCGTGGCCTCGGAACGCCTCTCTGCAACTCAGCTCAGTGGTCCTAACCCTAATATAACTTTTGATACACCCACTCTAAATTACAGACTGCCATTCTCAAAACCATAGTCACTCCAACACCAAAAACTACATACCCACTCACTGATTCTTAGGTCTACACACACATCCACTCACTCACCCGTACAGTCACTCATACTTAGTCACTCAGTACAGGACTATCATATGCACTCATACACCTATATAAACACTCACACACCGCCACTCATCCATAGAGGTACTCACACACCTAGTCAGTCATGCAAAAAACTTAATCACACACCCATTTACTCACCTATACAGTTATACACACACCAGCTCACTTACTCATACAAATACTAGCACATTCTTACGCTCTTATACAATCACTGATACAAGTACACACTCATCCATACAGCCACTCTCACAATCACACACTCTCACTTATAGCCATTTATATACTCCAACACACATATATACTGCCTTTCACATATGTAGTTACTCACACATGTACCACTGAGATATACATTCAATCACTAACACACCCATACACACACTCACCCACCCATACAGTCCATCACAGATGCACTCTTGAAACCATGCAGAGTCACACACACCCCACCCACACAAACACTCAGGCACCCATACAGATACTCAGACAATCAATCAATAACCCATGTAGACACTCATGTAGCTATTCAGAAAGCCATGCAGCCGCTTACAAACCAACAGACAGACGGATACAGACATTCACACAGTTTAGTCACTAACCCATGCATTCAGTAAGATACATTTAATCACTCACTTGTAGAGTCAGTCACTCATGTACTAAATCATCCATTCAGACACTTATAGACCCACTCATTCTTCAATACGCCTTTCCCTATATATATTAAACATATTTAAACTTTACAGAAACACACAGTCACTGGATGATGTCATCAGTGATGTCATCAGTGATGTCATTTGAGATGTCATCAGTGATGTCATCAGTGATGTCACTGACCATGTCATGAGTGATGTAATATGTGACGTCATCAGCAGTGCATTGCGGGGGCGCGAGTTATAGTTAGCTCAACTAACTATAACGGGGGAATTTCTATGGTTTTTTACGAGTGAAATGTCCAACTAACTATAACTGTCCCTAAAACCTATGGTTTTTTCAGTGAATTTCAAAGGTTTTTTAAATGCTAATTTCTAACTATAACGTGTCTGAAACCTATGGTTTTTTCAGTGAATATATATATATATATATCCCATCCAAAATCTGTAATCTCGGCGCAGTCCTCTAACACCGGCCAAAGACACCACAGTACCGCCACTCTCTAGTTGTTACAGTGCATTTATTTAGACACTGGCAACAAAATTCCCCAACGCATTTGGGAGTTACAGCACTCCTTGGTCACGTGTTAGGTTCAAAGCTTTGTTTCCGTTCATTTAAAGGAAACGGGTCATGCGTTTCATGGTGATAAACATAAACAAAATACTTAGGTTTGTCTAGTTCATTGTTTGTCAATAAAGGAAAAATGCATTTCAAGTGCTGCAATTTTAAACCATGACATTTCCTCAAGTTCATTGTATTTCTAAGTCACTTGTATTCCGCATTACAATATCTCATTACAGTTATTTAAATTCAATAACAATATGGAGTTTGCTAATCGCAATACCGGATTTGTATTGCCCAAATGGGCTACTCCTGGATGTTTACAGGGAAATTATTTCCAGTTTGTATAGCGGAAAGGACAATTGGCATAAAAACAAATACCCTACTATTTCGCCCAAATGGGCTTACTCAACGTTTTTAGGAGAAATAATATCTATACCATCATTCAATCTTTTTACACATTTTCATGGCAGGTAATGATATATGACAATATATACAAAATATACAGCATGCTGATCGTGGTGCATAATCAATACAGCCCCAGTGGGCCTATACCCATCATGTCAAAAACTAGCAACATTGAAATTTTACACCCAATTTTTTTTCTCCAAAACAATATTTTTAGGAACTCGTACTGTGAAGACAGCCAATTGGACTGGTGATGTGCAAGATATTTCCGCCCTTTTGCATTTCAACATTCTTCATTCTGAAAAAGACAACAAGACAAAACAAAAAGTATTGATTAAAAACCTACAATTAATACACACATTCGTTAAAAAGGCAAAACACCTACAAAAATACAGAAGGAGTCAGCGGCTGATGTACAGTTTCCACTCAAACAGTTTTAGCCTAGGTGTACAGCTAATTCTTCATCCATATTTAATCCATTGGGATGAAGAGTATTAAAATTGATAATCATTTTCGATTCTAATCTCCTTAGCTCCAACGTTCTATCTCCCCCCCCTCACATTTAGGAATTTTGTCCAATACCACAAATTGTAATAAGTTGCAGTTTAGCTTGTGATGCGTTTTAAAATGACGTGCAATTGGATACTGTTTGTCGTCATTGCGAATGGCGCGCATATGTTCCAAAATGCGCTTTTTGGCTTTATGAATGGTGCTCCCTATGTATGTTAGTTTGCAAGGACATAATAGGGCATAAACAACATATTCTGTATTACAGTTCAATAGTTTGTTGATGACATAGGGTTTCTGGCCCTCCGATAGTTTGACCGTTTTACAGCTTTTGCTGTACTTGCAAGCTTTACATTGGTTGCATGTAAAAAAGCCATTGGTATCATTACTGCTTTTTTTGGGATTTACCAAGCATGTGCTAAGCGTATCTTGCAAAAGATCTTGCTTTCTTTAATGTTATTGTGGGATAAGGGCCAACATAAGCACTCAAATCAGGATCAGTTTTAAGAATATACCAATGTTTGCCTAGACTCTTTTTCAGTTCCCATGTCTGATTGTGAAATGTTGTAATGAAACGAATTTTAGATTCTTCTGTTTCTTTTTGTTTTGGGGAGAGCAAATCATCTCTATTTAAGTAGCTCTGTCTAATGCCTTTCGAATGATCTTATTATTATACCTTCTTTCTTTAAATCTTTGTGTCATGATTTTGGCCTCACTTGCAAATCCCTCTTCGGTGCTACAGTTTCTTTTGGCTCTAATTATTTCGCCAAATGGTATGCTTTGGATCAGTGAGGTGGGATGGCAACTGTCCGCTCTTAATAAACTGTTTCCTGCAGTAGCCTTCCTAAACAACTCACTTACCAATTTGTTCTGTTTTACTGTTACTTTCACATCCAGAAAATCAATTGTAGCATTATCAACGTGACTGCTGAAAGACAGGTTAAGGGAATTGTCATTCAATGTAAGTATGAAATCATTGGCCTCCTCTCTTGTGCCCATCCATATACAAAAGATGTCATCTATGTACCTGACCCAAAGGACAACATGGTCCTGAAATTGTCTGATGTTCTTGACCACCTGCTCCTCCCACCAGCCAAGGTAAAGTCCTGCAAACCTGGGGGCGAAGCAGGTGCCCATCGCCGTCCCCTGGGTCTGTCTATAAATTTGTCTGTTGAACAAGAAAAAATTATTTGTTAAACAAATATGAATCATTTCAATTAACATTTCAGTGTGCAGAAGATAAGACAATGATCTGCTTTTCAAAAAGTGTCTGCACGCGTCAATCCCTAAACTATGGGGAATGCACGTGTAAAGGCTATTTACATCCAAACTTACTAGTAAATAGTCCTCTTGCCATCTCACATTATTGATCAACCTCAGGAAATCACCTGTGTCTCTTACATACAAGGGGAGAGCATGTGCATAGAATTGCAGAAAATAATCCACATATTTGGATGTATTTTCCAACATGCTCCCCCTCGAAGAGAAAATTGGTCTACCAGGTGGATTATTGGCGTCTTTGTTCAATTTGGGCAGTAAATATAATGCTGGAACCTTTGGGAATTTACACCATAAAAATAGATATTCATCCCACTCTACGATTTCCTGGTCTCTCCAATCAATAAGTTTATCTACATACATTCTGTTTGCTTCCTCATAACTTTTTCTAGATGATGTTTTATATCCATCAACTTCATTTAGTTGCTTCATCCCCTCTTGGAGATACATATCTAGGGGCCATACCACTATGTTTCCCCCTTTGTCAGATTTTTTGATGACAATATTACTATTGCTCTATAGTTCCTTGATTGCATCAATATGCACTTTTTTAAGGTTTTTGACACTTTTAGGTTTTTTATAGCTAATTTGTTTCAGTTCTTGAATCATACATTTTTCAAAAATGTCAATTGTTTCATTAGATATTTGTGGCATAAAAATTGATTTGGGTTTAAACCCACTCGCTGCGCTTTACATTTAGAAAAGGATTGTCAATAAAATCACTTTTGTCTTCCAATTCATGCATTGTGTGTAAGATATCGATATTGTTTACATTCAAAGTGCTGATCTGAGCTCGCTGCATGATAGGTTTGTGAAAATCTTTTGTGGCATACCATTTTCTAACTTTCAATTTTCTAATAAAATGAAACAAATCTATATGACATTCTGTATAGTTATAGCTTGCAGTGGGGCAGAAGGACAGTCCTAAATTTAAAACTTCCAATTGATATTTAGTAAGAGTTAAATCTGATAGATTTACCACAGTTTTGTCATTCATTGTTTTCCAGCCTTCTTTCCCCTTGTTAAAACTCCCACGGGGTTCTCTTCCTGGATTCTCACGTTTTTTCTGCTTCCTCCTCTGCCTCCTCATCCACGACCTCTTTGCACTGGTGTGCCTCTGTTGGTTAGGGTGTTCGCTCTTCCCTTGGCCATGAGGTTGAACTCCTTTAAAATACGGGCTTTTGCCCGAGTTGTTTCAGAGTCTACAGCTATGGCATTCTCACTTTGATCACTATCCATTGTTGCAGCCGCCATTGTCTCACTATTGGTCGTTACTTCCACCGATTTCTCACTCACTGCTTTAGAAGTTGATGGTTGTTCTTTATTTCCTGTTTCATCAGTCGTTGTTCGCAGATGATCAAATTTTCTACCAAATGTTAGAATTTGTCCCTTCTGGTAGTCAATTTCATCGCGGAGAAACTTTCTTTGTTTCTTTAGTTTAATTTCCTCCTCGACTTTAAGTAATCTTGTTTCAATCTTTGCCATTTCCATATCAAACTCTTCTTGTTCATATAATTCTTTCAATTTAGTGGTATTTTCATCAATTTCATGTTTTAACTTTTCACAATCTTTTAGTGCGTATTTTACAAGAATCTTGAGCATAACAATGGAACACTCATGATTATTGGCCATCCATTCTTCTAACATGTTGGGGTCAGGGTTCTCAAAAGTGGGGGTGATAAAAATCCTGAGTCCCCGCGGCACTCTCCCGCATTCGATATATTTTTGTAAGGCTGTTGATTCCCACCACTTTGACTGTTCTTTTTTAAGGGCTCTCCAGAGATTGTCCCATAGCTGTTTTTTGGTCTGTGTTGAACCCTGTTCATTTGTGTTCACGTTATCCGGGTTGTCAATTTCACTTAGGGCTGATTTCGTAAATAGCTTATCAGCCGCTTCCTTCCTTCTTGTATCTCTCGCTGCTGCCATTATTCTGTGTCAAGACTCCATGTAATTATACCAACAGGCATTGACTTATGTTGGTATATGCACTATTTACAAGTACTCAGGGTATTCCTCTCTAGTTACTTATGCGCTCGTATCTCCTCCGTTATGCCTGCACTCTCCAAAAAGGTATTGGAAAATCCCCAAGCTCACCTGTCAGTCACTGATGCTCGGCTTTGGCGTCCTCCTACTCTGAATCCTTACTTCAATAAAACCTGACATGCACCACCCATGGAATGCCTACCTGAGGCAAAGTAATACAAGGAACCACAACATGCTGTGTTGCATTGCTTTTTCTTGCAAAGCTGCCCACATCAATTTTTGCATGGCACAGTAAATACTAAAAATGATTTAGTATTGCATCAAAAAAAGGGATGCAAAATATTTGTAAATCTGGCCATACATACTTTGCATGTAAGTAAAAGTTGTTGAAAATAAAATAAAAGAAGACCACAATATCTTAAAAACTAGGTAAATATATTGAATTGTATCTATTTTGCAATATATTAACTTTGAAACATATTAAATGTAAAAATTATATAACATTTAAAAGCATACTTGTAATATAAAATATTTTAAATATAAAAACATATGTATACTTACAAACAAAAAATTATAATATATAATTTAAAATAATTGCAAAACAATACACATATTTAAACAAGTAACATTATAATGTAAACATAAATAATAAAATATACTAAGAAACAATATCTGTCATTAACAAATACTAGAAATTAGCGAATTTAAAGAAACAATACAATACAATAAAAATAAATAATAAATAGTACTAAAAAGATTAAAAATAATTTACAATAAAGTAACTTTTAGAAATAAAACTAAAAAGTAATTAAAATATTTTTTAAACAGTCAGCTAAAAATGTTTGGACTTAGGGGCCGATTCCGATTCGGGCCGGAAATCTCACCGACCGAGTTGGATTCGGAGAGATTTCCGACCGAACCGGACTTTGCCAGTCCGACCGAACGAGTACGATGCGGACGCATGCTATCGGACTCGATTCGGTCGGACTCCCATTGAAGTAAATGGGAGCCGGTCGTAAGACGCGTACACGGGCTCCCATTGACTCAATGGGTGCGTCGCGAACAAGGGCGCCCCCTACAGCGGGTACGCGTCCGTGCGACTCGCGCCGTACATGCATGTGTAGGGGGGACCCATGGTTCCCCCCTGTGTGTGACTCGCGTGGCTACGCGTACAGGGGAGTCCGACACGGACCCCCGAAGTCCGGCTCCGACTGCTCTTTCGAGCCGGACGGCGCGAGTCGGTCGGACTGATCGAGGCGCGCATCGTACTTGCCCGGTCGGGGAACGTCTCCATTGCGTGGTGTGAGTCGAGTCCGTACGAGTCGATTAGAGCGGTTCGGAGCCGGGAACGAGTCGGTCGGGGATTTCGCGTACGCTCGCATCGTACTTGCTCGCGCGGACGGGTGTTCGAATCGGTCGGAAATAGGGCATCCGAATCGGATCCGGTAAAGCCGAATCCGATTCGGTGCCCTACCGGCCGAGATCGGAATCGGCCCCTTAGTTGTGTTGAGTTCCATACTCTCACTCCTACCTGATTAGGGAAAATGTTAGACTTTGGAGGCATCAAATTTGCTATTACCGCTCCAGCAGAAGCAACAGTAGGGAAAGTGTTGTACTTTGGAGGGGTTACGTTTACTATTCCTACTCCACAATAAGAAACAGTAGGAAAATATTGGCCATGGAAGGGGTCATATTTACTATACCCACTCAAAACTAAGCAACAATCTTGAAATTATTTGACTTTGGAGGGTTACATTTAGTATTCCCACTCCAACTTAAGCAACAGTAGAGAAAGCACTGGACTTTGGGTCAGATTTACTATCCTGCTCTATTCTAAGCAACAGTAGGAAAAGAGTTAAGACATCTCTAAGAATTATTTTTTAAATATTTAAGAAGATCATAATATTAAATAATAATATAAAACATAATTAAAAAGTAAAAGTTTTATTAGAACAGTGTATAAACAACCAAAAACTCTAATAAAATCAAAGAAATTAAAAACACTGAAAAACGTATAAGAAAAACTCTTTGCAGCGTAATATCCTACAATCCCAACAACCCTCAAAAACCATGAAATGATGCCAAAAATATATACATAAATCACCACAAATGATTTTCAAAAATATTAAATAATTAAAAAACATACACACTAAATATTATTTGTTTAAATAATGAAAAAGTAAAAATTACTCAGTTAAAATAACTAAAATAACAATTAAGCTTTAAATAATTAAATAAATTCATTTAACATTAAATAATGGTATAATTAACCAATTTAAAAACAAATAATAAAATATTATATTTCTATAAATTGAATAAAATAACACCCACATAATTACATAATTAATAATTTAATTATGCAATTAAATGTATAAATTGTAAAATATTTATTTAAATCTCTTCCCACCCTAAACACCTACACTCCAGCCAACTCACCAATAGTGTAAAAAATAAAATAACCACAAAAACAACATTTAAAATATTACCAAAACAGTAAAACAAGTACTAAAAATATTGCAAAAAACTAAAAATTGCGTATTAATAACTTAAAAGCAAAAAATACTACACAAAAAAAAATATATATATATATATATATATATATATATATAGGAAAGGCGTTTTTTCTTTTGCCAATATCTTTGGCACCGGTTGACGAATCTTCGGGAAATTTTCAAAACTAATGGGGCTCTCCGGTCAGCTTCTGTCTTGAAAGTTTTGGGGTATTTCGTCAAGAGGGGGCGAGTTAAAAGGGGGGGACCATAACCCTTTTTCTCCATGTTAATTTCCATAGTAAAACTTTGTCGCCGCTACAACCCGAACTGCTGAACTGAATTGCACCAATGGTGCAGAGAGGTAGCTCTTTGTCCAGAGTGCACTCTTTGCTTTAAATGATGTAAATCCGATCAGCAGTTCCTGAGAAATTTAAAAAGAAACACATTTTGATATCTGGTGACTACGGTGGATCCATGAACCCTCCCGTGCATGAGCTTGATTCTGATTGGCTGCCAACACTTCAAACCAGAAAGTGCTGGCAGCCATCTTGTGACTCAGTATAACCGAGTCACAATAAAAAAGGTTAAAAATGATAAAAGGGGGCAGGGTAGATACAAAATAACCCACTAGGCCTACTCAGGGGGTCCCTGCCAAAAAAAGCATTTTTTAAAACATTTTCGGCGGATTTCACGCTAGGTTCGCGAAACTGCCCAAAAATGTAAAAAAATAATGAAGCGCGGGCTCCCATGCTTCATTTGTTTTAAGCCCCTGGGTGGGCCAGGTCCCGGGGGCAATCCAGATGTATGTAGCGGGGCCCGCGGGGGCCCCACAGACCTGGAACACCACCTCCCTGGGGTTTTATTAATAATGTGCAGGGGCATGCGGGACCACCACCTCCCTGGGGCTTGATAAAAAAAATGCATGGGGGGCTCCTTCCCCCCCACGCTGCCCTGGGGTATGCCACCTCCCCGGGACTTCAATTTAAATAGGGTGGGGGCCTTGCGGGCCCCCTCAAGCCCCGGGGACTACCACTTTCCCAGGGCCACTGTAAAAAACTGTGTGAGGGCTTGAGTCCCCCCACACTGCCCCGGGGACCACCACCTCCCCGGGGCACACTGTATGCAAATATGGGGATCCGTTGCGGACCCCTGGCCCCAGGGACCACCACCTCCCCGAGACTATGTATACGTTGGGAAGGGGGCCATGTGCCCCCCTCCTGGAGCCCTCCTTGGCCCTGGGGACTGCCACCCCCCAGGGCCAGCACCAGCATTGTCCCGGTGTGCCTACCTCCATGACATTGCAGTTTGCAATGGCAGGGCGGGAGCACATCTCCCGCCCTGTCATTGCAAACTCTGCTTCGCTTCATGGAAGCGAGAGCAGGAAACCTGCTCTCGCTTTCATGAAGCAAAGCAAATTGCTTTTGGACAAGGGGAGCTGCATGTCAGCAGCTCCCCTTGTCCAAAAGCAATGCTGGCTCCTGCAGGAGGCGGGGAGCAGGCTGGGACCACAGGGGCATTAGGGCTCCCCGCAGTCCCCAACGTGAGGCCAGGCCCTGGGGGATGGGTACCCCTGGGCCGTAAAATGCCTCAGGAGGGGGGCCGCGCAGCCCCTCTCCTTTAAATGTAGGGTTTTTTTATTAAAAAATTGGCTATGCCCCAGGGGATAGGGTCCCCAGGGCCGAAATCAGCCTCGGAAGGGGGGCCGCGTGGCCCCTTCCTGTTTAAACAAAAAAATGGCTCAGGCCCTGGGGGATGGGGTCCCCAGGGCCCAAATAAAATGAAGAGAAGGGGGTCACACAGCCTCCCTTCTAAAAAAAGAAAAAGAACCCGGCATCTCGCAAGAGGCCCCGCCCCCTCCCTGCCCCACTCTGCAAATGCGCCTCCTGGTGCATTTTTAGTTGGGGGATTAAGTTCCCTTGATTCCTAAGGGTCCTTAGGGGCCAACTACCCCACCAGGTACCTCCAGTAAGCCCCACACAGTGGGATTGCTGAAACGTGGTCCGAGGCTACGCCCCTTTTTACACCACTCTGCAAACGTGCCCCTTGGCGCACTGGTGGTGGGGTGATGATGTCCACTCGTATCCTGAGGACCTCAGGACTAAAGTGGACTTCATCCCCCGATCAGCAGTGCGCCAGGAGAAGCAATTGCAGAGTGGTGTAAAAAGGGGGCATGGCCTCAAACCACTCTCAGCAATCCAGCTGTGTGTGGCTTACTAGAGATAACAGGAGGGATAGTTGGCCCCCAGGGACCCTGAGAAGGTAAGGGGACTTCATACCCCAACCAAGAGCTCACCAGGAGGCGTGTTTGCGGAGTGGGGTATTAAGTGGGCGTGGCCTATGTCCACCTCTCAGCAATCCCACTATCTGGGGCTTACTAGAAATATCAGGTGAGCTAGTTGGCCCCTAAGGAACTTCAGGAGGCAAGGGGACTTCAATCCCCATCCAAGAGTGCACCAGGGAGCGTGTTTGCAGACTGTTGGGCAAAGGGGCGTGGCCTGCTTTGAGAACTTACCAATGCTGCTGTGTGGGACTTACTGGAGTTAATAGGAGGGGTGGTTGGCCCCCAAGGTTGTACTTGGGGGCCAACTACCCCTCCTGTTACCTCCAGTAAGTCCCACACAGTGAGATTGCTAAGAGGTTTTCGGAGGCCATGCCCCCCCTTTCTCCACCACTCTGCAAACGTGCCTCCTGGCACACTACGTGTTGGGCAATGAAGTCCACTTTACTCCTGAGAGACTTTGGGGACCAAGAAACTCTCCTGGTACCTCCTGTAAGTCCTACGCAGGAGGTACCAGGAGTGCTGGTCGGAGTCCCAGCACCCTTTCTCCACCAGTCTGCAAATGCGACTACTAGTTAAAGATGCATTTGCAATGTAATAGGTCTCGCATTTGCGAGAGTTGGAGCTATTAGCGTTGTAAATGTAAAAGTTTTTCACTAACATTTTTTGGAGTGGAGTGGATGTGTGTTGTGTGTAGGGAAATTATGTGGTATGTTGTGCAGTGAAATTATGTGGATAGAAAGTATGTGGTATTTAGTGTACAGGAATTATGTTGAGTGGGATTATGTGTTATGGAGTGTAATTATGTGGTATGGTAGTCTGTGTTGTGGAGTGGTAACCTCAGGTTTAGTCTTCCTCGTTTCCATAGAAGCTAAACTACAAACTCAATAAGACAGAAAAAGAAGGAACCACTGAGGAGCACTCCTGGACCTAGTCAGATGTATGAGCAGGGCCACTGTAATTATGCGACTGTTTGGATGCACCAACTTTCGCACTATTAAACATTATGCATTTGCCACATAATCCATCATCTGCTGCATAATGTGAAGATTTGAACAAAAAAAAACATGTTTCTAGCTCAAACGTTACCAAAAATGCAGCGACAGGTGTTATAGCGTGGTGGAAGGCCCTTTGCAAAGCTAGAAGGGTCACCTCCTACTTATTGCTAAATGTGGGTGTTAAATTGGTACTAATGGTGTGCAAACCACTCTTGCTTATTTCCGCGCCTCTCTTGGCTCTTTATGCATTTCTCTTGCTTCTTTCTGCACCTTTCTTCCTTTTTCTGCACTTCACTTGCCTCTTTCTGCACATCTCTTCCACTTTCTGCACCTCCCTTCTTTCTGCACCTCTCTTGCCACTTTCTGTACCTCTGTTGCTTCTTTCTGCACTTCTCTTGCCTCTTTCTGCACCCTGTTCTCTCTTTCTGCACATCTCTTGTCTCTTTGGGCACTTATCTTGCCTCTTTCTGCATCCTTCTTGCCTATTTCTGCACCTCTGTTGTTTCTTACTGCACTTATCTTGCTTCTTTCTGGACCGCTCTTGCTTCTTTCTGCACTTCTCTTGCCTCTTTCTGCACCTGTTGCTTACTTCTGCACTTTTCTTGCCTCTTTCTGCATCCCTCTTTTTTCTTTCTGCACCTCTGTTGCTTCTTTCTACACTTCTCTTTCTTCTTTCTGTACCTCTCTTGCACATTTTTACACCCCTTGTGCCTCTTTGTGCACCTCTCTTGCCTATTTATATTCCTCTCTTGCCTCTTACTGCACTACCTTGCCCCTTTTTGCACCTCTTTTGCTTTTTTCTGCACTTCTGCTGCCTCTTTCTGTACTCCTCTTGCCTCTTTCCGCACCTCTGTTGGTTCTTTCTGCACTGCTCTTGCTTCTGTCTGCTACTCTCGTGCACATTTCTACACCCCTCTTGCCTCTTTCTGTACCTCTGTTGCTTCTTTCTACACCTCTCTTGCCTCTGTCTGCACCCCTGTTCCCTCTTTCTGCACCTATTTTGCCTGTTTCTGCAACTCTCTTGACTCTTTCTGCACTTTTCTTGCCTCTTTCTGAACCTCTGTTGCTTCCTTCTGTACTTCTCTTGCCTCTTTCTGCACCACTCTTGCCTCTTTCAGCACCTCTGTTGCTTCTTTCTGTACTTCTCTTGCTTCTTTAGGCTACCCTCCTGCCTGTTGCCGTACCTCTGTTGGTTCTTTCCGAAGTGCTATTGCTTCTTTATGCACCTCTCTTGCAAATGTATGTACCCCTCTTGCCTCTTTCTGTACTCCTCTTGCCTCCTTCTGCAACTCTGTTGGTTCTTTCTGCACTGCTCTTGCTTATTTCTGTACCTCTGTTGCCAGTTTCTGCAACTCTCTTGCCTCTTCCTGTACTTTTCTTGCTTCTTTCTGCACATCTGTTGCTTCTTTCTGCACTTATTTTGTTTCTTTCTGCACCTCTCTTGTAAATGTTCACACCCCCTGTGCCTCGTTGTGCACCTCTCTTGCCTATTTATGTCCCCATCTTGCCTCTTGCTGCACCCCTCTTGCCTCTTTCTGCACCTCTTTTGCTTTTTTCTGCACTTCTGTTGCCTCTTTCTTCACCTCTGTTGGTTCTTTCTGTACTGTTCTTTCTTCTGTCTGCTACTCTCTTGCATATTTCTACACACCTCCTGCCTCTTTCTGCACCTCTGTTGGTTCTTTCTACACCACTCTTGCCTCTGTCTGCACCCCTGTTCCCTCTTTCTGTACCTCTTTTGTCTGTTTCTGCAACTCTCTTGCCTTTCTGCAATTTTCTTGCCTCTTTCTGCACCTCTTTTGCTTCCTTCTGTACTTCTCTTGCTTCTTTCTGCTCCCCTCCTGCCTGCTACTGTACCTCTTTTGGTTCTTTCTGCACTGCTCTTGCTTATTTCTCCACCTCTTTTGCCAGTTTCTGCAACTCTCTTGCCTCTTTCTGCAATTCTCTTGCTTCTTTCTGCACCTGTCTTGCTTCTTTCTGCTCCTCTCTTGCTTCTTTCTGCTCCTCTCTTGCCTCTTTCTGCATCCCACGTGCCTCTTTTTGCATCTATCTTGACGCTTTCTGCTCCTTTCTTGCCTCTTTCAGTACCCCTCTTGCCTCTTTCTTCACCTCTGTTGGTTCTTTCTGCACTGCTCTTGCTTCTGTCTGTTATTCTCTTGCACAATTCTGCACCTCTCTTGCCTCTTTCTTCACCTCTTATGGTTCTTTCTGCACGTCTCTTGCCTCGGTCTGCACCCCTCTTCCCTCTTTCTGCACATCTTTTGCCTGTTTCTGCAACTCTCTTGCCTCTTTCTGCACCTCTGTTGCTTCCTGCTGTACTTCTCTTGCCTCTTTCTGCACCCCTCTTGCCTCTTTCTTTACCTCTGTTGCTTCTTTCTGCACTTCTCTTGCCTCTTTCTGCTCCCCTCTTGCCTCTGTCTTCACCTCTGTTGCTTCTTTCTGCAGTTCTCTTGCTTCTTTCTACACCTCTCTTGCTTCTTTCTGCACCCCTCTTGCCTCTTTCTGCACCCTTCTTCCCTCTTTGTGCACCCCTGTTGCCTCTTTCTGTACCTATGCTGGTTCTTTTTGCACTGCTCTTGCTTCTTTCTGCACCTCTCTTGCAAATTTGTGTACCTTCTTGCCTCTTTCTGCATCCCTCTTTCCTCTTTCTGTACCTCTCTTGCCTCTGTTTGCACCCCTCTTACCTCTTTCTCCACCTCTTTTGCTTCTTTCTGCACTTCTCTTGCCTCTTTCTGCACCTCTGTTGGTTCTTTCTGCACTGCTCTTGCTTCTTTCTGCACCTCTCTTGCAAATTTCTGCACCCCTCTTGACTCTTTCTGTAGCCCTCTTCCCTCATTCTGCACCTCTCTTGCCTCTGTCTGCATCCCTGTTTGCTCTTTCGGCACCTCTTTTGCCTGTTTCTGCAACTCTCTTGCTTCTTTCTGAACTTCTCTCCCCTCTTTCTGTACTCAAATGGGAAGTGCAAGCTGTCAAGTTTAAAGGACTGCGTGCTCTCGTGACTGAGGTTTATGTATACTTGTACATGTATTCTTACATGTGGTATGCATCTGAAGATGGCAGGTTAAAAAGCCGGTAACTTCTCCTATAGGTGGTCAAATCTTCTCAGTTCTGCTCTGTCATTCGTGTGCACAGGCAGACATGTCTTATGTATAAATGTGTTATAGAGCCCCTCAAATATAGTATTGAATACCCATGTGCCCTGTATTGTGAGCAGAAATAAATGCATACACCTTTTTGTACACAAATTTACAGAGTATGCTGTTTGAAACACAGGTATTCAAGTATTTGTATGTTTATTTTCATTTAACATGTCACTAGGTAAAAGCATAGACACGCATGCATACCTTCACAAACTTGGTAAGACTTACAAAAGTGATATGCTTAGGATTGCTGTTTTATATTTGGTAGCCCTAACATGCTGAGCAGTCGATTAATAGTGAACGTTCAAGAGAAAAGTGAGGTTTAAGACATCTTGGGAGAAGGTCTAGTGGTTAGGCTACTTTGTATGAGTCTGTTCTAAGGTACAGTCAAAATAGGCCTCTTTCTGCACCTCTGTTGGTTCTTTCTGTACATCTCTTGCTTCTTTTGTACCTTTCCTCCTCTTTCTGCACCTTGGTTGCATCTTTCTGCATTGCTCTTGCTTCTTTCTGCACCTTTCTTCCTCTTTCTGCACCTCTCTTGCCTCTCTCTGCACTTCTCTTGCTTCTTTCACATATCCTACCTATGTAAGCATAGTTAGAAAATAGCATTTAAAAAACATTTGAAATTCACTGAAAAAAACATATTTGTCAGGGACGTTATAGCTAGGGATTAGCATTTAAAACACCTTAGAAATTCACTGAAAAAAACACAGGTTTCAAGGACATTATAGTTTGTCTGACATTCCACTCTAACAAAACCACAGAAATTCAGCCATTATAGTTAGTTGAGCTAACTATAACTCGCACCCCTGCAATGCATTGCTGATAATGTCACATATTACATCACTCATGACATGGTCAGTGACATCACTCATGACATCACTGATGACATCTCAAATGACATCACTGATGACATCATCCACGTAATATCTGATGCACCTCCTCACACCCTAAAATAACCTTTCATACACCTACTCTAAAATACGGACTACCATTCTCGTAACCATAGACACACCAATACCATTTAGTACATATACACTCACTGATTCAAAGGTCTACATACACATCCACTCACTCACTTACATAGTCACTCAAACATGCAGTCACTCATCAATACAGCCACTGATATATGCACTCATACACCCATACAGACATTCACACACCGCCACTCACTCATAGAGTTACTCACACACCTAGTCAGTCACCCACATAATCAATCACACTGCCATTTACTGACCGATACAGTTATACACACACACCACCTCACTTATTCATACAGATACTAACACATACTTACTCTCTTATACAATCACTGACACAAGCATACCCTCATCCATACATCCACTCTCACATACAGTCACTTATATACTCCAACACTCACATATACTGCCTTTCGCATATGTAGTTACTCACACATATACCACTGAGACATCCATTCACTCACCAACACAGCCATATGCACGCTCACTCACTCATACAGCCCTTCACAGACGCACTCATGAACGTATAAACCCACTGAATCACCCACTCACACATCCATGCAGGGAGACACACACACCTCCACCCACCCACACAGACACTCAGGGACCCATACAGGTAATCAGACAATCAATCAATAACCGATACAGACATCCATGCACCTATTCACCAACCCATGCAGCCACTTACACACCAACTGACAGACTGATACAGACATTCACACAGATTAGTCACTCACTCATACATTCACCCAGACACGTAAAATTTCTCACTTATACCGTCAGTCACACACTGACTGAATTATATTATATATCACATTCTTAAACTTTTTAGAAACACTCACAGTCACTGGATGATATCATGAGTGATGTAATATGTGACGTCATCAGCAGTGCATTGCGGGGGGCGCGAGTTATAGTTAGCTCAACTAACTAATACGGGCAAATTTCGCTGGTTTTGTACGAGTGAAATGTCAGCCTAACTATAATGTCCTTGAAACCTGTGTTTTTTCAGTGAATATTATATATATTAAATACTGAAAAAGGCAATATCCATACCTGCTGTTTTCTGTACCGTAATTTTTTTGTTGACAGTATTTGTGTCTCACAATTTTTTTGAGACAATATTAAAGTTGTGCACCTTCATAATGTAAGCAGATGGTCTATTGTATGAAATAACATCTTTTCTATAGTCTTCATACACTTTGAAAAGAACATTTGTATAACATCATAATATAACCAGCCTGTCAATTGCATGAAATGCCACTTTTTTTCTATAGTCTTCATACACTTTGAAATAAAAAAATATGACTAACCAGGGTTGGCAAATAAGGCTCATCAAAGTCACCCTAGTACAGAGGCGTAATCATTCAGGGTCCAGTTATGCAGAGGGGAAGCCTGTGAGGGTTGTCAAAAGACATCTATTTTATTACCACTCCTGGAGCCTTAGTCCAACATTATGATACCAGTAGATAAGTTCATCCTATCACAGGTGCATTTTTCGTATCCAGTAAGATTGTAGTTACAATATACAGCATCAATTTATATTTGCTTTGAATAGCTGAGCCAACTTTTCCTCACATCAGATGATGAAAAATCTGAGTTTACCATAATAATGCCATCCTCACTGACTTTGATTAACTCTAGTATCTCATACGTACAATCGTCTAGAGCTGCACAACACAAGGATAGCCAAGCATTAGAAGCATCTCCAAAGCCATATCCCAGACAAAACTCCTTGACCTGGAACATCTTGGCTGGCGTCCAGTATATCCAATGTATCTAAATTGCAGGTCGAACAATTAGATTTTTTAAAATCAAATTTTATTGAGGTTTTAAATAGATCAGGGCTTAGAAAGCCCTTGTATTGATATTTTGTCAATGATACAACAGGCCTCAATTGTTCTAATGTAACATTACCCCATAAAACCTGCACAGGAAAAACACTAGCCTCCCGAACCCCACCCATCCTGGACACGCATAACTTCATACATCTAGCAGCCATAAATTCCCCATTATCCCTCAGTACTATATGACTGTACCTCTATCCCAATTAGGGTTTCAGCAAACTGTAAATGGGGAAGCACAATACCTCAGTAGTTTGCCCAGCGCTTCTAGATTTTACCATGCTCTGGGGCACCCTCTTGCCTGAAAAACTGTGATCTCTATCCCCATGTTTCTGGCCATGGCTGCTTACCACCCTCCCACCGACGGTGGGTATGTTGCCTTCCAACAGACAACTTATATATGCATACATGGGCAACAATATAACAATCTAGTGTACACCTACAATGCACACCCTAACCTACATGTCTATGGTGTTATGCCAAGAAACCCCCTTCTGGATGATCTAACATCATTACCAGGTGGGTAAGAGTGTAGGACCCCATCTTGGTCACGAACTAGACACCCCTCACAGTCAGCTGCTGGGCCAAAAGCTTCAGCATGTAGGGACCCCTCAAAGGCAGCAAAAGTATCTCCTCTGAATATACTCGGAAACAAAAGGTTATATATAGAAAAGGCATCCTTGCTTTGGACTGAGATTGTGATCAGGCTGCCATTGTTTGTATCCCACAGACAGCTGTGTCACCATATGGACATAATAATAAACATATTTGTATCACACGCGAGCGGGCCTTAAACACAATGCCAAGGCAGTGTGATAGTGATCCAGCGGCGTACTAGCAACAGATACTCCACTACCATATACTCACCTGGGCCCATATAACTCTTTCACACTAAAGACCAAGTAGACCGCTGGAACTTTTTTAGTTTTATAATTTCATACCTCAAGATCTAGTTATTACTCCTTTAACTAAACCTTTCTCTAATAAAATAGTTCTTTCCTCTGGTCAATGGACCAGTTAGGTAAAACTAGTTGATGGTGATAATTAACATAATTCGTTAAACATTCCTTAATTATGAAGAAATAATCCCAGACTCAGGAAGTTTTGAAATCTTTATTTAAATTAAGTGGGTGTGAACCATCTCAACGTTTTCAGTACAAACACCCTCATTCGCAAGAGTGCCAATTCAATCAAAAACTTTCATTAGATATAACAATTCAATCCACACAACAACTATACCTAGAAAGAAGAGGCTAGAGAGAGAAGAGCATTCATCAAGACGATAAAATTATGATTTACCAAGTATGGTGTGAAGACCAACCCCCTGGCCAAAGGGCTGGTAAGGGTCCCCGGGACAGATCAGGAGACAAAGACTTCAGGACAGGAAATCAGGACAGAATACTTCACCTCTCTAGATACCGACGACTGCGTCGCACCCCTCTCTGATACTCTCTTCCTCATCGTGGTTCTTCCGCGATCTTCTTTCTAACCCAATTAAGTTAAGTAGATGGTTCTGCATTCGATTTTCTTCATCAGCATCTCTCAGCATCAGCACCACCCCAGCTCTGACAGCATCCGTTTCTGCTCCCCACCAGCTTCTTCTTCAATAGCTTCATCCGCCAGCATAGCGCACTCTCCTCTTTTCCTACTAACTAACTAACTACTTCAATTATACCCTTTCATTTACCATGTACCACCCATTAATGTTTCAATTTCTACAAAATACTAACTTCTGATTGGACAGGCGAGGGGGGATGATCATCACACCATGCTTATACTCCATTTATTTCTTTAATCCATTGTTTCAAACTCCTCCCCTCAAACTTTTATTCCGCCCTTCCTTTCCCATACATCTTTAAACTTTATTAATACAAATGTAACATTTTCTTGAATACAGTTCCTGCATATGAACTCTTCACCCTCATGTTCCCAGGGCACATCTTCGCCGACCTTGGACGCGTGACAAGTCCTTAGTCATCTTTTCAAACTTCCACATCAGGGCGCATGCGTCGCACAACGTCAGTCCGCTCGACTCAGACAAGTTTAACAGGCCCGAATATGCACTAATAATAAAGTCAAAAGGTACAAATGTTATTTTCTAAAATAAATGATTTCACTGTATACCACCAACCTCTACTCTAGCCCTTACCCTTTATTATTTCACTTTCTGCATTTGCGTTAGTATAAAACTTATTTTCTAATTTCTGCAAGCAGGTGCCATGCATGTGAGCTTTCAAGCGGCCATTTTAGAGTTCTTTGCGCAAGCGCCAGAATTTCCCTCCAAGCCTTAATATGTCATACTTACGCAGATGCAGTAGACACATGCGCAGTAAAGATCCCGTGTTAAAATGCATCCTAGTCCTACGTTCATGTTATTGCAGTTAGTAAACACATAGGCAAGCTTCATTTTCTCCCGCGTATAATGGAAATGTGTATTATTATTCACAAAACACATTGTTAGTAATTCGTTAGTGAGTTTAAACGAGAGGATTGCTTCCGAGCAACTCTCACGTACAAGTCCTTGATCCATCAATCCCCTCTCTGATGGCATATTAAGCAATCACAAAATTACCCATCCATCCCAGATACCAACTTTAACACTTCTCAGTTTTTCTCTAATTCTGCTCTTGATTTCTCATCAGTCAATTCATTTCCTTCTAAATCCCTTATTTTCTTATATAATCTGTCTTTCATTTCCTCCAGCTGTATTTCATCATATTTTCTCTTTCGTTTCTGTCCCTTTCCTTCTCTTTCAAAATTTACTTTTTCTTTTCTTCCTTTTCTACAACATTTATATATAATTATCATTAACATCACTACCGTTACTACTATGACTAATGGTATTATTATTTGGCCTAGAAAACCTTTCCCAAAAGCGACAAACCATTTCCCTATTGATGTTAAACTTTTGGTTAGTCTTCCCACACACTATCAACCTCCAGTTGGGTCAAATCATTATGTACTCTCGTAATGTTTTCAATATATCCTTTAATTTCTCCGCTCTTGTCCGGAATATAAGTACAGCAATGTTGAATTTTCAACATACCACAAACTCCACCTTCCTTTGCTAACAATATATCAAGAGCAAGACGGTTCTGTAAAACCATAGACCTAATTGCAACCATTTCTGTGTTAATCATTAGAAATCCTCCTGCGGTGTCCGTAGAAAGACGATCAACCATGGTTGATAACTTGCACATTTTCTGTGAATTTAGAATGACTCCAACTGAGGGTATCAGTGCACTAAAAATATCTCCTACAATTTCAGAAAAACTAGCTCTTCTTTTACGTGTTAGTCCATTAGAATTTCCATTGGTTCCACTGATTTTATCAACATGGTAAATTATTGGAAAAACTATTCCAAAATAACAGCTTCTGTACCATCTTGCAGGTAACCTATAGTAGGCATTGCTCCCAGAAACATAATACACTCCTGGAAATACAGAATCAGTTCCCCCTTTTAGTCCCCATCCTCCTAATATTAGGAAGTTATGTCCACATTCCCTGGAACCAATGTAATTATTGTTATAATCTGTCTTTAATCTATGGAGGCAGAATTTTCCCCTTTTCACAAAGTCCAGGGACATCGCAGCATGAGCCTTGCCACTTGCATAGATTCCCTCCTTTCCAACCCATGGAGGTACATGGGTTTTCTGTGTAATTACCTTCCTCAATAAATCCTGTCTCCTTTCTTCTACCAAACTCAAAAAGTCCTTTTCTTCTTTTCTTAATGTACATGTTAGATTATCTTTACGTGCCTGAACTAAATCTATTGAATTCATTGTTAAGAAAAATTCACCCATAAACTGTGCATTTTTACTACTAACCACTGGATTCATATTTCTTCTAATAGGTAAATCAGAAAATACTACATCTAAATTAGAATAAAAATACTGAAGTCTCCCTGTAGCATAAAATAAACTTGATAAAATACTACATGACACACCATAAATTAAAGGTATATGGTGATACGTAATCCCTTCTGATTCTGATGAGGGTAATTTCATACATACATAACAGTTGTTAATTTCCATGGTGCTAACATACTGAAATAACAATTTAATAAACACATTAGAGGACGTATTATAATTTGACTCATTATGATAGTTTGCTTCATCTTCTACCCCTATTTCTAATTTAGCTTTTCTTATTCTACCTACCTTAACATTAGTATCTGTATTATTCTTGTCATTTGTTTTTATTATTAAAGGTACTCCCACTGTTAGGAATAACCATCCTAATGCTGCTAATAAAATACTACAAAAACAAAATCTCAAACACTTTCTTTTTAATTCACATTTTGGTTTTCCCGTTACTTCAGTTTCTGCCATTTTTCTCCAGAGAAAATTTATTTTCCCTTATCTTTCTCTTCGTCAGTTTTAACTTTCTTTTCGGAGGCCTCAGTTTGCTTTCGTCAATCTGTGCAAAATGAATCTCTTCTGTCCCATCAGACAGATCCAGGGACTCAAATTCCTCGAGAATCACATATGTCCACTCTGGAGCCTTGTATTTTCTGTTTAAATTTCTGAATCTTGGACTTCTTCGAGTTAATTTTGCTAAGGTTTGTCTAGGTCTTGTTTGACTTGTGATTTCATTCACTTGTTCTGGCTTCTTTTCAGATCTTCTCAGATGATATTTTAGTTTCTTTACTCCAGTTGGCCAACTGTCCCCTTTTCTGACTCTTTTGATTTGTACTGCGTTTTCACCTTCTTTATCTCTTTGTAAATTTCTTTATATTTCATTTATTCTGGGCACAATTTGTTCTGTTTCTCCGTTTTCTGTGCTTGTACCTTCTTTTGCTTCCTCCTGCTCAGGTTCTACTTTATTTTGTTCCACTTCTTCCTGAGCTTGTTCTTCTAATTCTATCTGATCCTGTTCAGGTCTTAGTTCAAACCTTTCTCCTTCTGCCTGAACGGTGTTCTTCTAACTCTATCTGGTCCTGTTCAGGTCTTAATTCAAACTTTTCTTCTTCCGCCTGAACGTGTTCTTCTATTTTTCCCTCCTCAGGTTTGCTTGTGTCTCTTTCTATTTTCACCTGAGTGTGTTCTTCTTCCCCTGTCTCTTCCTGACTACTTTCCTGTCTTGTCAGTTCTGTTCTTCTTCTGGTTTCTATAGCATCATCGATTATTTCAAACACTGGGATCTATTCTTCCTGACTTATCTCGTGCTGTTCGTCATATGGTTGTCTTTCAGAATCTATCACTCTAGATTGTTCAATTTCACAGTTTACAACTCCTGACGCTTCAGCTTGCTCAGTCAGTAATGGCTCTTGTTGATCTGATGGGTTCGGAACTCTTCTGGTATGGCTGGCATGAATCCAATTGGGCAAACCTGCACACTTCACTGCTGTGGTAGTGACTAATATGACTTGCCGCGGTTTATCCCACCTTGGTGCTAGGCACGACTTTCTTGCGTGTTTCTTTACCAGCACCCAATCTCCAGGATTCAAATCATGCGCTTGGTCTGGCTGCCTTTCAACTGCGTCTTCTCCAACCTGGTGAGAGATAGAACGCATCATTTCAGCCAATCCTTTGCAATAGTCCAATACCAGATCATCAGTTATACTCATTAGTTTATTTCCAGGAATAAATGCCTGTCTCATAGCCCTTCCCATGAGAATTTCATGTGGACCCATTCCTGTTTTTCTGTCTGGAATTCTTCTGAGACCCATCAATACAAGAGGTAATGCATCTGGCCATTTCAGTTTTGTAGATGCACACACCTTTCCCAATCTTGACTTGATTGTGCCATTCATTTGCTCAACAATTCCAGAAGCCTCTGGACGGTAAGCACAGTGCAGTTTTTGTTCAATGTTAAACGCAGCACAGATTAATCGAATTATCTCATTATTAAAATGAGGGCCTCTATCTGATTCCAAAGTGACTGGGAAACCAAATTTTGGCACTAACTCCCTCAACAACAATTTTGCAACTGTGAGACTGTCATTTCTTCGAGTGGGATAGGCTTCCACCCATCTTGAGAAAAGGCATACTATGACAAGTACATATTTCAGTCCATTGCATGGGGGCAATTCAATATAGGCTAACTGTAATCTGGTGAAGGGTCCTTCTGCCTTTCCTATCTTTCCCCAGCTTACCACTGTCTTTCTACCTGGGTTCTGCTGTTGACAGGTTAAGCATCTTTGGCAAAGGCTCTCTGCGACTACCCTGAACTTCGGATTGTACCAACTCTGTCTGAATAGCCTGATCATTGAATCTCTCCCTATGTGTGTTGCTCCATGATATACTCTTGCCATTTTTGAAAACAAACAATCTGGCATGACTGGTCTTCCATCTAAATACACCCATACCTCATCATGTGGTCTCTTTGTACAGGCTGCCTTTATCCAGATTTTTTTTTCCCTTTCCTAAACTTCTTCCTGCAATTGTCTAATCTCATCCCATGTTTCTGGTACTGAGAAGTACATAAGTTGGCATCTGGTTTCACCCGTTTCAATTTTTCTGTTTATGGCTACTGCATTTTTAGCACAGTATTTTGCCACTTGGTCAGCATAATTATTGCCAGCAGTCACATAGTCATTTCCTGACTGATGTGCAGCACATTTTACAACTGCTATTTCTTTTGGCAATTGCAATGCTTCCAATAAATCTTTCACATTTTTGCTGTTTCTGATAGGAGATCCTGAGGAAGTCAGAAATCCCCTTTGCATCCAAAGCTGGCCAAAGCCATGCACAATTCCGAAACCATATTGGCTGTCCGTAAATATGGTTACTCTCCAATTTTTCCCCTTTTTACATGCCATTGTTAAGGCTACCAATTCAGCTACTTGTGCAGACTTGACCCCAAGTAAACAGGATGCTTCAATTACCCCAGAAATTTTGCAAACAGCATATGCAGCACTTAGTCCCCCTTCTTGTGTCCGAAGGCAGGAGCCGTCCACAAATAACTCATGATCCGCCTCTTTCAAAGGTGACTCTCTTATGTCTTGGCAGGGCTTCATGCATAACTCAGTCACGTCCAAACAATCATGACCACTTTCATTTTTCACTTCTTCATCGCAGGGGTCTGGTAATAGGGTGGCTGGGTTCAAGATCGTACACCTTATTACAGTCACGTTCTCAGCTCTCAAAATCACTCTTTCATACTTTGTCAAATGACTAGGGGTGAGGTGCTGTGTTCTTGTTCTTGTCAAAAGGATCTCAACCGAGTGTGGAACAAAGACTTTTACTGGATGTCCCATCACTATTGACTCACTTTGCTCCAGACTCATACACGTAGCAGCTACTGCTTTTAAGCATCCAGGCAATGCTGAAGCCACTGGGTCCAATGTGGCTGAAAAATATGTCACTGGACGTTGACTCAATCCATGTCTCTGTGTCAAGACTGAAAGTGCACAATTTTCTCTTTCACAACAGAACAAAGCAAAATCTTTTGTATAATCAGGCATGGCCAAAGCAGGAGCTTCACACAAACAATTTCTTAGTCTCACAAATGCCTCTAGGCAGTCATCATTCCAATCAATTGGATCTTTTGCTCGTTTCCGGATCATCTGTATTAATGGCTTCGCTAACATAGAGAAACCATTAATCCACTGCCTACAGTATACAACCACTCCTAAAAACATTCTCATTTCTCTTTGAGTTTGTGGTAATTGCATTTCTTTGATTATTTCTATTCTTTCCGGTGTCACTTTTCTAACTCCTCTTTCTATTTTATGCCCTCAATATCTTACTTCTTGTCGACAGAACTGTAACTTTTCTGGAGACACCTTGTGTCCTCCTTCAGCCAAATGGTTCAGTAATGCAATTGTATCTGTGACACAATCTTCTCGTGTTTTTGATGCCACCAATAGGTCATCAATATACTGAACCAGAACAGGTTTTCCAGGCATGATCAATGATTTCAACCACTTTTTCAAAATCTGATTAAAAATTGAAGGACTCTCTGTGTACCCTTGAGGAACACGACACCATGCGTAAATACGATCTTCAAATTTAATCGTAAAAAGATACTGGCTGTCTGGATGCAAAGGAATAGAAAAGAACGCTTGGCATGAATCAATTACTGTAAACCATCCTGCATTCTAGGGTATTTGATAAAGAATTACTGCTGGATTTGGCATAATTGGACAACAGGGAATTACAATTTTATTTATTTTCCGTAGGTCTTGCACTATTCTGTACTTTCCGCTAGGCTTTTTCAGTCCCATTATTGGCGAATTACAGGGACTACCCATCACCTCTTTTAAAATACCTTGTTTAACCATTCGTTCAATTTCTGGAATAATTCCTGCTTTTACTTCTGGACTCATTTTGTACTGTCGGGTATTTGGATACACTGCACCTTCTTTCACTGTCACTTTAACTGGGTCTATATTTGTCATTAGCCCAATGTCTTTTCCTGTAAAATCCCATACTTCTGGGTTGACTGTCATTCTTAATTCTTCTGGTTATTCACTCTCAGTTACTAATGAAAACATTTCATCTACTTCCATTCCCTGTTTGGCCAGCATCATCTTATAAACTATGTCTTCATCAGGGGTTTGGAAAGCAACACCATCCGGTGTACAGTAGATCGTGCAATTCATCTTGCACAAAAGATCTCTTCCCAATAGATTTACTGGACTGGAATCACAAACTACAAATCAATGCATTTCCTTGAAGTTCCCAATGTGCACCTCCATTGGTTTTGTGATTGGGATTTTAATCTGTTGGTTAGATACGCCTACAACTTGGATTGTCTCTCCCGAGAGGGGTAGGTTTGGGATGTCTGCTGTTCTCACAGTAGACCTGGTAGCACCAGTATCCAATAGGAAAGTAATGTCTTTACCTTCTACTCTCCCATCAACGAATGGACCTGACTGATCTACCGGCAAGGATGTGCCAAGCACACACTCCTCTTCCTCCCCCCTCAGGCACCGTCATTGTGCGGCATCCGAATGTTTTTCATCATCCTGTAAAAAATATTGTGCAATTGTTCTATTATTCTTACCACTTTCTCCTGGAAATCCGGTGTTCGCACTGAAACTTTGATTGTTCACAAAATTTGGCATAGGAGCTGGTGGCACCTGATATTGTGGAGTAACTACCTGCTGCTGCTGATTCATAAGTACTTCATTCTGCATCTGTGGAATTAAATTTTGATTTGGCCCATTATTATTCTTATTATTCTGAATACTCTTGCACTCGTTCTTCCAATGTCCAAGCTTTCCGCATGTATGACAAGGAAACTTCTTTTTCGTCTCTTCTCTGTCCATTCGTCCCTTATATTTATTACCATTCGCTCCTTGATTATTCTGACTCTGCTCTTTCACTTGATTATTATTTTGGTCATTTGTTTTCTCTTTTTGCTGCTCTGCTAATTTAACTTGTGCCCACATCATTTTCTCTTTTAGCTTCCTACGCCTGGCCTCAATGTCATTTCTGCAATATTTCGCGTACTTTAGAATCTCATCCACTGTCTTGCTTTGCCAACACAACATGTGCTGCTGTATCATCTGACTGATTTCTGATTTCAAGCCATATACAAACCGATATACAAAATGTCCCATATCTTTGTCACCAATATTCTCAAAACCACTATACTGCTTAAACACCTGTAACAACCGTTCATAGTACGCATGTACAGATTCATTTGGTTCCTGTTTTGTTCTATCTATTTTTACCCAATCTGTTTCTTTAGGAGGGATTTTCCCTTTCAAATACTTGATCACTTGGTGATACTTTTTCATCACCTCTCCCGAAGGTGCTCCTGTTTTTGCATCTCTAGGATACTCCTCATTTGGCCAATCAATTGTGATCTTAAACTCCGTCCATAAATCAATAGGTACCACTATATCAAACAGACCATCCGAATCTTTCAATAAAACCTTTGAAACTTTCACAAACCTTTCTACCTGTTTGTACCACTCAACTGGTTTTTCTCTCAATTTTGGGAAATCATTTGTGAATGACAAAATATCTTGCCTACTCCATGGAACATGAACATTTCCACCTCCTGGAACCTCTCTCATTGGACACAATTTTTCCACTTTGCTTGTTTCTCTTACTGAAAATGCAGTTGCTGCTTCTCTCGCTTGTACTTCCTCTTTCTTTCTTATCCATCTAATTCTCCATTTATCAATGTCTCCCCATTTTCGCAAAATGTTCATTAATTATTTTATCTGTAGCCTTTTTCCAGAAGCATTTACACTTTCTAAATCTTTGTCAGTAAAATCCACTCAATAGGGTTTCTGTAACAATTTTGATTTCCCTATGTCTATTCCAATCTCTGAAGCAACTTCAGTCAGTCTTTCATGAAATATTCTTGCTCTCCTAGTTATACTCTTACATAGAAACAATAGTGAGGTGTGGTGCAGCGGCCAGGGCAGCTTACTTCAGAGCACAGGGCTCACGGTTCGATCCCCGGCTCCGGCGGCAGCTCAGCTCAGCACCATGTGACTCCGGGCAATAGCTCACTTAATTTCCACAATGGCCCCCAGTGCCTTGAGACCCGTAAGGTTGAGTAGTTTGCGCTTTACAAATACGGATTTTTCATCATTGTAGACGTTTAATCTCTCTGTACCTACACATCCTGTCATCATTTCTTCCAACTCCACTTTCAATCTGCTAATATCTAAAATCTTTGGTATTGGGTTCTGATTATCTCTTTCCTGAGCCCATCTTTCTATTTCTTCAGAGGTGACTACAGCTGTGCCTCCAGTTCCAACAGGAATCAAAGGTCTTCTTTCTCTCAAATTCATAGGCATAACTCTCTTTGGGGTTTCCGTATGAGGTTCTACAATAGGGAGATCCATTAATGAAATAACTGACTCACTTTCGCTAACTTGATCATCCGTGATTATTATCTCTTTTCTGGGACTATTTAATGGAACTGTCACAACTTGTGTTTTCTGGCAAATCTTATTATCTCCATATAATGGGATTACTGGGCCAATGGTAACTGGTACTGTCAAAGCTTCAGTATTTACATTCAATTGACTTATCCTTTGAACTAGTTCTTCTCTAGTTTTGTTTAAAGCCTCTCTTTCATTATCTTGCAACACTCTGTTGTATGATGTCTCATGTAAAATCTGTGGAGTTAATGGTATCCCCATTGCTGGTGCACTTGGGACAACCTTACTAGCTGCTTCCTGATACGGTGGCGGATTTTTAATTAAAATATCCTCTAGTAACTCATCATCTGATTCACCATATCCTGCTGTATTCAAATGTTTTGTTTTCTCCTTACACTTTCCTCCAGATTGGTCCTCAGCCATCAACACTGGATATAACCCTTCTGATACCATAGCTCTCCTCCACTGTTTCATCTGCCCCTCGCGTGACTCATGCAAGTGTCTCGGAAAGAATCCTCTATATTTTCCACCTCTGCATTTCTCTCGTTCATATGACTCAGTCTCCCATCCTTCCAAAGCCTCATATTGAGTTAACCTAGGTCTAGGCTCTAAATCATTCATTTTCAATCTTAAATTTTGAAGAATCCTTCCATTAAACGTACCATCCTTAGGAAATGCTAACACACCATCATCCTTCGTATACTCTACCCAATTTTCCAACCACACGCAGGTATGATATCCTCTTTTCATCATCATAAAAGATGCTGGTGTCTTCGGTGGCAGAATAGGAATTCCCTCTCTAGTCAACACAGGCTTATCCTTTACAAAGAAATTCTTTATTTTCTTAAAAAATTACATCTTTCTTTTCTCTCCATACATTCTTGAGGATCGGTGTAGGAAATTGTATTCTGTAAACTCTTGAAACTTCCTTCCTGTACGTCTTGCACTTACTGTCAAATCAAAATCCTGCATACAATCTTCTCTTTCACAATTCTAGCGCGGCATCTAACTAACTATCCAATCAAATCGGGCTCACACTCGTATTCTGACCAATGCCAGCGCGGCCTTTTCCTGACGTCAGTTCTACTCCTTACTACTGACCCCTCCTTTACAAGGCTACTCCTGTTACACACCTGCTGTGTCTACCAATCCCAGCGCGGCTCTCTGTGACGTCAGTACCACTCCGGCGATTTCTCACCCCTCCTTTACAAAACACCTCCTGTCACACGCCCGCTGTGTCTACCAATCCCAGCGCGGCTCTCTGTGACGTCAGTACCACTCCGGCAACTGACCCTCCCTTTACAAGGTAATACGAAACTTTTACTTCTCAATATTTTACCTTAAAAGTCTTTGTTATTAACGACATAAAACATTCGCTACTCTGTCTGCTCCACTAAATCAAAGGATAGTTTACTTCTTTTTACTGCGAATAAAACCTTCCGCTTACTCTTCACTTAAGCTCCAGAGAACCTGCTACTCCTCCGATGTCACCCGTTAGGGAAATTTGAGACCGATGTTTCACCAGCGAACTCCTTTTGCTATCAATCTAGCGTAGAAGAACCTACTACTCCTTCAGGGTTACCCTTACTAGGTGATATAACGCCTAAAGTTTCACTAGCGAACTCTTTGCTATCAATCACTCTCACTTTTACATAGAAAATATTCCCTACTTTAACACTGCCAGCCCTGCATAGCTTCTCAGTGTTTTTCCAACAGACGAGTAACCTCACTGCAGTGTTGTTTCTATCACCACCCGCTATTCATTCCCCGGGAATTTTCCAGACGACATAAAAAACAGGACACTAACTCTTTTTTGTTAAAACATAAATCCAAAATCAATAGTCTATACTTATCACCAAACTAGTTACTAACAACCATAGCTCTGCTACCAGAAAACTGATCCAGTGGCGTACTAGCAACAGATACTCCACTACCATATACTCACCTGGGCCCATATAACTCTCTCGCACTAAAGACCAAGTAGACCGCTGGAACTTTTTTAGTTTTATAATTTCATACCTCAAGATCTAGTTATTACTCCTTTAACTAAACCTTTCTCTAATAAAATAGTTCTTTCCCCTGGTCAATGGACCGGTTTGGTAAAACTAGTTGATGGTGATAATTAACATATTCGTTAAACATTCCTTAATTATGAAGAAATAAACCCAGACTCAGGAAGTTTTGAAATCTTTATTTAAATTAAGTGGGTGTGAACCATCTCAACGTTTTCAGTACAAACACCCTCATTCGCAAGAGTGCCAATTCAATCAAAAACTTTCATTAGATATAACAATTCAGATCCACACAACAACTATACCTAGGAAGAAGAGGATAGAGAGAGAAGAGCATTCATCAAGACGATAAAATTATGATTTACCAAGTATGGTGTGAAGACCAACCCCTGGCCAAAGGGCTGGTAAGGGTCCCTGGGACAGATCAGGAGACAAAGACTTCAGGACAGGAAATCAGGACAGAATACTTCACCTCTCTAGATACAGACGACTGCGTCGCACCCCTCTCTGACACTCACTTCCTCCTCGTGATTCTTCTGCGATCTTCTTTCTAACCCAATTAAGTTAAGTAGATGGTTCTGCATTCGATTTTCTTCATCAGAATCTCTCAGCATCAGCACCACCCCAGCACTGACAGCATCCGTTTCTGCTCCCCTCAAGATTCTTCTTCAATAGCTTCCTCCGCCAGCAGAGCGCACTCTCCTCTTTTCCTACTAACTAACTAACTACTTCAATTATACCTTTTCATTTACCATGTACCACCCATTAATGTTTCAATTTCTACAAAATACTAACTTCTGATTGGACAGGCGAGGGGGGATGATCATCACACCATGCTTATACTCCATTTATTTCTTTAATTCATTGTTTCAAACTCCTCCCCTCAAACTTTTTTTCCGCCCTTCCTTCCCCATACATCTTTAAACTTTATTAATTCCAAATGTAACATTTTCTTGAATACAGTTCCTTCATATGAACTCTTTACCCTCATGTTCCCAGGGCACATCTTCGCCGACCTTGGACGTGTGACAAGTCCTTAGTCATCTTTTCAAACTTCCACATCAGGGCGCATGCATCGCGCAACGTCAGTCCGCTTGACTCAGACAAGTTTAACAGGCCCGAATGCGCAATAATAATAAAGTCAAAAGGAACAAATGTTATTTTCTAAAATAAATGATTTCACTGTATACCACCAACCTCTACTCTAGCCCGTACCCTTTATTATTTCTCTTTCTGCATTTGCGTTAGTATAAAACTTATTTTCTAATTTCTGCAGGCAGGTGCCATGCATGTGAGCTTTCAAGCAGCCAATTTAGAGTTCTTTGCGCAAGCGCCAGAATTTCCCTCCAAGCCTTAATACTTCATACTTACGTAGATGCAGTAGACGGATGTGCAGTAAAGATCCCATGTTAAAATGTATCCTAGTCCTACGCTCATGTTATTGCAGTTAGTAAACACATAGGTGTTAGACCTGGCATCCTTGGCGTGGGTCTCCCTTCCATTTTTTTCATAATGCCTCCACTGTTGTCGATATGTTTTTGCTGGACTAGATGCTCATGGGCACTTTGCCACTGCTAATCAGTGCCAAAGTGCAAGTGCTCCCTATGATAAATTGTGTTGTGTATTAGTGACTCCATGATTGGATGATTGGTTTACTTGTCAGTCCCTAGTACAGTGCACTGAGTGTGCCCAGGGCTTGTAAATCCAATGCTGCTGGTGGGCTTGCAGCACTGGTTGTGCCACCCACAGGATCAGCTTGTAAAGTGTGTCTCAGGCCTGCCATTGCAGAGCCTGTGTGCAGCCTAGGGTTGCCATGTCGACTTGGTAAGTACACCCACTTACCAGGCCCTAAACCTTCCCTTTACTGCATGTTGGTCACCCCTAAAGTAGGCCCTAGGGCAGGGTGCATTGTAAGTATAAGGTAGGACATGCCCTGGTGTGTGTGGCATGTCCTAATAGTGAATTACAGCCATTTTCGTTTTTCACTATTGCAAGGCTACCTGTTCTCCATAGGCCAGAATGGGCAGTTAGATTATTACATTTTATAATCCTAACTGACTCAGGGAACATGGTGGAAATTCGAGTTTAGTATGCCTGAACTCAGAATGATAAAATACATCTTTTAGTGAAGTTGGTATTAACATTCTGTGTTTGAAAATACCACTTTTAGAAAGTAGGTATTTTCTTGTCTAACTATCCAAAGCCTGCCTCTGCTAGGTTGTGTATTCCTTGTCTGGTGTTTTTGAGTGACAGGGCTGGGGATTCCAGGAGACAGAATGAGTCAGCCCAGTGGTGAATAGAGAGATCTGCATCTAGGTAGGTGGGAGGAGTTGCACCTGGCCCTGAATAGGACAGTGGCTGCCCCCCACAGTGCTGGCTCCACCCCCTGTGGTGCGTCTGATGTCTCTGCCCTGCACAGTGAAAGAAGAGAAGGAATCATGTCAACAAAGTGCTCCAGGGCTGGGCTTTCCCTCCACAATGCTGGCTCCACCTCCTGTGGGGCGTCTGATGTTTCTGCCCTGCACTGTGAAAGGAAAGAAGGAGTCATGTAAACAGAGTGCTCCAGAACTGGTTTGGACTGGGCAAAGGCCCCTCTGCCCTCAGAGGACAAAGGATTTTGGGGTATAAATATTGGGACCCTGATCCCAAGAAATTAGATCACTTTTGGGAACAAGAAGAAACCTTTGCTGAGGAGCGGAACCAAGAAGAAACTGAGGAGAGACTATCCCTAAGCCTGAAGTGCTGCTTGGGGGACTGGCCTGCAGTGGTTTGCCTGACTGCCAAAGAAAGGAGAAAGGAACTTTTGCTTTGCTGTTACTTTCATCAACTTGTGAAGGATCTCCAAGGGCTTGGAAGAGAGCTTGCCCCCTGATCGAAGTCACAGGTCCATTGGACTTCACCCCTTTTGTGAATTGCTGCTGGAAACTCTGTTTCAGTGGCTACAGAGGTAGGGAGCTGTGACCGACTCTCCCGACCAGCTCGGTGTCCTGTTGGCACCGCATCGAGCAACGCCTGCATCTTGCAATGCACGGCCTTGGTCTCACCGACTCCGTCAACGAGCCGCTGCCTGCACCGTAACCTGTGAGCACCGCACCTTGCAACGCCTCGCTACACCGAATCCATCTGGTCCGACCGACACGGTCACTGTTGCTGAGTTCGAGTCCTGGGACCGCACCGGAGTTAGGCACCGCCTCGCAAGCTTCGCGACGCACCGCCCGACTCGCATCGCTGTCCGGACTGATCGACGCCAGCTCCTGAATCCGGCTCCGTCGCCGCACCGCAACCTTCCAGCACCGCATCAAAGCACCGTCTCGCCCTGCAACGCACGGCCCTGGTCTCACTGACTCCGTCTTGACGACGTCAACGAGCCGCTGCCTGCACCGCATCGAGGGACAACGCGTCCTGCAACGCTTCAATTTTGCATCGCGACCGCTACGTACAGCCATCCGGCTCGCACGCCCGTGCCTGCCGCTTCAAGTAAAAGGTACTGTGACCGAGTCTGTCTACGCTGTGTTGGCCCGTCTCGACGCGGTCAGCTGGATTTGTTAGACTCTGTTTGTTCTTGACATCGCCATAGCCGGAGGAGGCTACCGACTCGCACAGAACCTTGAATTAAGCCTTTTTGATAAGAACTAAGTATTCTTGACAGTATTGTGGATTATTTTTGTCGTTTATGGTCTTGTGATAAATCTGTATAAAGTATACCTATTTTTTATAAATATATAACCTGTGTGGTGTCCATTTGTAGTGTTGTCACTTGATTACTGTATGTGTTCACAAATGCTTTACACACTGCCTCTGAGATAAGCCTGTCTGCTCGTGCCAAGCTACCAAGAGGGTGAGCAGGGGTTATTTTAGGAGTGTACCTACTTTCCCTGACTAGACTCAAGGGTCCCTATTTGGACAAAGGTACCTACCTCTGCCAACTAGAGACCCCCAAATCTAACAATAGGCAAGCTTCATTTTCTCCCGCGTATAATGGAAATGTGTATTATTATTCAGAAAACACGTTGTTAATAATTCGTTAGTGAGTTTAAACGAAAGGATTGCTTCCGAGCAAGTCTCACGTACGAGTCCTTGCTCCATCAATAGTGTCCCACGAATTCCTCCATGTCAGCAAAGTTGGTGTTTTCCAGAAACTAACCTACGTGTCACAAAAGCAAAATATGTGTCTTAGGTCGAAGTGACAAAGTGAAGGCCGATTTTAGGAAAGAACCATGTAAATGTAAAATGGCATTATTTTTTACCAGGACTAACTTGGGCCCATGACACATACATAGTTGGGATAAGTAGCTATCTAACAGCAAACTAATCCTGTTACTAAAAATGCATCAGCACATATAAAGGAAAATGCTAAAATATATGCGTTAAAAGCATAATAAAATTGCTTAAAAACTCAAACACTCATGCTATCTGGAGGTCCAAAGCACAAAGAAAGCCAAGAGCTGTTTAAAAAACTATAAAAGCAAAAAACATGTAAGCCAATCTAAAAGGAATTTAGCAGTTAAAAAAAGGCTGAATAAAAGGTTACCACCACACGAAGAGCCAAATGTTTACATGTTCCGAATGGTAGACAAAACTTTGCTCTTCCTCAGACGATGATCCCAGAGGCACACCTCAGAGCAGATTAATAGAGCAAGTATGATCCCATTCATCTCCAACAGCAGCTGCTGAGGGAGTGATTACAGTCACTTGATGTTACGTTGAAAAGCCCAGATCCAAACCACTAGGTGCAGAGGCAACCCAGGGAAGCTCATAGAACACGACCAGGAGCAATGGAATCCTCATGGGACAGCTGCACAAATGGGCCTTTAATGGGTCCACCCATACATATATATCTGAAGGCTCAATCAATTGCGACCTCAAGCACAAGTAGAGGGCACACTCGTAAGTGCATAAGAGGCAGCAGAAAACAGGCTGTATGCAATGCAGCCATTGAGGCTGAAACAACAGTAACCAATGTCATCAATTCATGAAGCAAAGGAGCACAAAAGAAATGTACCATGCATGGCACAACAGAAGTTGAGGCTTTGCTAGCTCTATTTGATTCTGCACTGGGACATCCATTGTTGAGCAAATAAATCTAAAGCAATATCCGTGCAACGAGAAACATGGCTAGTGGATGACCTCCAAAGATGCTTCCGAGGACGGAGTGGATAAAGGACGGAATAACTCCAAACACTGTCTGGAAGTTGCTGACCAACCCAGAGCCAATGCTCCTGAAAACCCCTACAATTCCAGTTGTACTAGACATAATAAACATACGATGGACCAGTTCCCCAAAACGTCATGGGAAGTTAGTACGGAGAATCGTCTGTATCTCCACAGAGGAACTCACCACCTGAAGATCACAACTCTCTTGGCCAAAGTTAAGGCCACATATTATTGAAATAATAAGGCTTTCAGTTTGCTAAGGGCATCAAAATGCACGTTGGTAGGATTAATTGAAGGCCACAGCATATCCTTCCTAACTACACCGTCAGGCGGAAATAGGACTTGTGTACAGCATGTAACAATGGAAGATACGGTCACCACAGAGGCAACCCCTGGATTCATTCCACAGCAACCTAGACTGTTCAAAATCAAGTAGAGCAATCTGATAGTCGGATGTATAATGGCTGCTGGATAACCTTTCAAGTATACGAGACACGTTCACCACAGATGCATTGCATGCTCCTTGCAACGAAACATCCTTGCATACTAGTGATCCATTTAAAGTATTCTTGTAGTCAGAGCAGCTGAGAAAAACATCAGAATCCTTATTCCGACACTGGAATGTGAAAGGAAGCTCCCACTGTTTGTGTATGAACCCCTCTCCTAACACTTCATATCTGCCCTCTTGATGGTGTTGTACAGAGTACTTAAGTGGAAAGTCGAGATTGGTAGAGTAATGTACCCTTGGATGACCCAATTTGAGGATGCTATCTCAGCAACGGTAAAAGGTAATTTCTCTAGCCTTTCAATAAGTAACATTGTATATTTCACATCTGTTCATGATGTAGCTATCTGCTGTTCTGGAAGGTGATATAGTGAGAACAGATTAGTGATGTTAATGTGTTGCCACGGCACGTGGCCAAAACGTAATGTCCGTAGTGTCCAGCTCAGCAATAGAAGTGACCTAAACTGGGACTGCCCATGTTGTAAAGCAGACATGTTTTGCTAAAGCACATTTATTGCAGATGAGATAATGTTACCGAAAGAATAGATTCTAGATGATAAGGTAGTCATAGAATTGTTCACTACTGCAAGTTCTTTTTTACCTGGGGCAGTGTTGAGGTTTTTAGCCAAACAATGCAAGACTTCCCAACACTAAGTTGTTATCACCCCCAAATATTCACTCTGCACATATCGCATGTCAGGCCTATTCGCTGTAAATTCCTTGCTGTTTGCTAGAGGTCTATTCTGACATGTGTTAGTGTCTAGTGGCCAGACTAACCATCCCTTCCAATTGAGATCTGATGAGTTATGCTTACTCTTATGCAGCATAGTATCAATAGCATTTTCATCATATGGTGTTAACCGCTGCCAGTTGTCAAATCGTGTAGGAGTGGGAACCCTTGGTGCATTCAAATATTTTATCTTGGCTAAGCCAAGACATGTCTATTGCACAGATTTATTTAGGAAAATCATCTGTTGGGGTATTAAGCAGGCCCTAAATAAAGCCTCAGTTCCCTCAACCAGCCAATCTTTAGTCCCCCAGATAGATGTTACACCTGCTGTATCCCTCCAAAACTCAGAAACTTGTACAGAGAGCTGGGAAAGGAAAGAAGCAGAGTAAATCAGCTTAGTGTCTGTGAGAAGTTGGCCTGGTATATGCTGTCCACTAATTATAGTGGGCACCTTGCACCAGTCCAAACAACCCCTTATTGGAGATAGGTTAAAGACAACCTTTATTGAAAGCTATCCTAGTGGTAGCTATGGAGAGCAGCCTTCAGGCTAAGTCTTGAAGGAATGTAAAGCAGCTTGTTTTACCAGTCTATAATCTCTTGAGTGACCAAATGAAAGAGCACCACACCAGGTATATATTCAAAATATATGTATTTATTACTAAACACACCCCTCTAGTCTCTTTATGAGGCTAGAGTTCGAAGTACATAGGTTATAAGATCTTAAATCACAGTAATAGCACAAATACACGTTTGGGCCCTAGAGGCGTACCAAACCATATACCAATAAAGTGGTATGCGAACCACGACTGAACTAGACACTAGGCCTAGAGCCTCTAGAAGTGCTTGGACCACAAGGAACCACCCAAGGTAGTGACACAGGGGACCCACGGGAGACGCGTGCAGTGTAAATACACAACCGCGATACGCCGTTAACTTCTATGGAGAAAGTCGGGATCGGGAAAATAGAGAAAAGGGACACTTAAAAGAGGACTAGGACAAAACCCTTTGAGATCTAGGACTTTGAAGAGTCTCTACCCATGGGAGCACCGGAGTACTCGTGTTACCTCACCCAGGGAAGCCGGGTGCATAGGTGCCTTTCGGGGTCGGGTTTCGTCGTCGATTCGAATGGCGATCTGCTGCAAAGTGCTGCTGGCGGCCAAGAGAAAAGTGTCCGGGTGGATCCAAGAGTGGATCGGAGTTCTTAAGAACCTGAAAGCAGAGGGGACAGAGTCTGGGTCACTAGCCAGTGACCAGGAAGGCGATGGACAGATGCCCACCGATGTTGAGTGCTTCAGGTGCGTTGACGGTCATCTTGACTCTTCAGCCACGAAGTCCGGGAGGTGTTGTCGGCGACCAGGAGCAGGATTCGGGCTGGTACACAATGTCTGTCGAGTGCTGAGGTGTCGGCGACCGGATTGGACCCAACAAGCCTTGGCAACGGCAAGTCTCGGTGAAGATGTCGATCGTCGATGGTGCAGACCAGCAAGGTCTGTGGAACTCACCCAGCAAGGGTAAGTGAGGGCAGGCCTGGAGCAACCAGGATGCCAAGTAAGAAAAGGATTGGCCTTCGTTAAGGGCTACTAGCCAACGGGCTAGCGACCGCGAAGGAGCCTCGTGATGCCGCACGTGGATCTGGCTTACAGGACACTCGTGGAGTGGGGGCCAGTGATCTTCGGTGTAGGTGGTGCTGGAGGCTAGGGCTACTCGGAGCCCAAAGCACGACTTCTGGGGAGACCCAGAAGATGATGCACTTGCAAATGTGCTCGGTGTCCAGGGGTCACGGTCTCAAGTCACCCACGATAGCCACGGGCCTCAGCTTTGCTGGGGACTCAGGGTAGCCTCGGGGAAGTCTGAGAATCCACCTCTGGTGATGCGATGACTTCGGTGTCCGACGGGAGCTTCAGAAATGCGAACCGGACAGATGCTTCTTTGGTGCCTGCCAAGCAGGGGAGTCACTCCTTGACCCCAAGGGAGATTCTTCAGTCCTCTAATCTTGTCGTAGAGCGTCGAAGGTCCAGGATTCAGTTTCAGAGTTTCGTCCAGGTATAATCTAAAGTCCTAAGGACTGGGTTCCTACCTTTATTCTAAAAATAGGGGTTGGACTACTCTGTGGCCCCACCTATGGGTGGGTCAGGGCAGAGGGGTGGCTACACCCCTTTCCTTTGTCCAGTTCACGCCAAAGCAGGGGCTGCAAGCCCTGATCCGGTGTGAACTGGGGTATGCACAGGGACACCAAATGTGCCCCCAGTGCAGGACTTCAAAGCACCCGAAAGTGCTCCCGCCCAGCCCCAATACACATTATCCTGTCTGGGGAGGTGGTCACACCTCCCTGGGACAGGAAACCTATTGTCCAGGCCTCCCCTGCCGGAGTTTCGTCCAGCAGCAGGAGGCCAGACTCGTGTCTGTGGCAGCAGCATCCATTTTGTGATGCCAGGGCTCTGGAAAAAGTTACCGGACTCGTCAGAGTTAACATGTCTTTCCCTCTAGAAGGGTGGAATGCTACCCCCGCCACCAGGATTGGTGGGGGTAGTATTCCAAGATGTTTGACACCAAACACGACATGTTTAGGTGCAGCCATTCCAAAGTTAGCATTTTACCGCGAGGATATAATGCGCTTAAGAGTATATGGTCAGGCTGCACTACAAACAGCATCAGAGATGGTCTCCGAACTCTGCAGAGGGGCCCTGCTCATGCAGGGGCACCCTCTCACATAGGAACCACGCACTCTGCCTTTAGAATTGATAAGGCCTGCCTTAGGAGTGACTTATAGGTTTATATGTGTGTATGTATTTCGTGATATAGGTAACCTATATCACAGTAAGGGGTGCATGCACCACCTTACCCAGGCTGCAGTAGCAGACCTGTGGTGTCAGTTTGGATGGCCTTCCAGGGGTGGCATAATCCATGCTGCAGCCCCTGGCAGGCCTCTGAGGTACCTATGCCCTTGGTACATAGTATACCATATACTAGGGACTTATAAGGGCACTCCAGATCCCAATCAGTGATGTGCCTAAGGCACATGGAAACCATTTTAGAGAGGAAGCAGCTAGGCTGGGGTTCTGATTAGCAGGGCCCCAGCCAGACTAATGTCGAAAAACAGTGAAGCATCAGCAAAAAGTGGGGGTACCCATGTGAAGCAGATCCTACTCTCCTACACAACCCCCCCCAAACATAGGGACATTAAACTAACCTTGCCCAGTTAAGTCTTCATGTTCTAAGTGGAAATACCTAGAGAGTCCATCTGCATTCGCATGGTTACTCCCAGGCCTATGTTCCACTGTAAAGTCCATCCCCTGTAGGGAAATTGACCACCTAAGCAGTTTGGGGTTTTCACCCTTCATTTGTTTTAGCCATAAGAGGGGCTTATGGTCTGTCTGAACCAGGAAGTGTGTACCAAACAAGTATGGCCTCAACTTCTTCAGAGCCCAGACCACAGCAAAGGCCTCCCTCTCTATGGCTGACCAACGTTTCTCTCTAGGGGTCAGCCTTCTGCTAATAAAAGCTACTGGCTGATCCTGACCTTCTTCATTCAATTGTGACAGTACAGCCCCTACCCCCAATTCAGATGCATCAGTTTGAACAATGAACTTCTTGGAGTAATCAGGACTCTGCAGAATTGGAGCAGTGCACATGGCCTGCTTGAGGTCATCAAATGCCTTTTGACAGCTAAGTGTCCACTGAACCTTTTTGGGCATTTTCTTAAAGTTAAGTCATTCAGGGGTGTCACTATTGATCCATACCCCTTGACAAATCTCCTATAGTACCCAGTCAGGCCTAAGAAGGCTCTCACCTGAGTCTGGGTAGTGGGAGCAGTCCAGTCCATGATGGTCTGGATCTTGCTCTGCAAAGGTTGAACCTGGCCTCCACCCACAAGGTGGCCCAGGTACACAACCTGACTCTGCCCTATCTGGCACTTAGTGGCCTTGATAGTCAGGCCTGCCTTTGCAGGGCCTGTAAAACATTCCTGAGGTGGACCAGGTGATCCTCCCAGGTGGAGCTAAAGACAGCAATATCATCTAGATAAGCTGCACTATAGGCTTCCAGTCCTGTGAGAGCTGTATTCACCAACCTCTGGAAAGTGGCAGGTGCATTCTTCAGACCAAAGGGCATTACCACAAATTGATAATGTCCACTAGGGGTCGAGAATGCTGTTTTGGGCTTTGCAGTATCAGCTAGTCTGATCTGCCAGTAGCCAGCTGTTAGGTCAAATGTGCTGAGATATTTGGCAGAGGCCAAAGTATCTATGAGCTCATCTGCCCTGGGTATTGGATGGGCATCAGTCATAGTGACTGCATTGAGACCCCTGTAGTCCACACAAAACCTCATCTCTCTTTTTCCACCACTGGTGTGAGGTTTCGGTACAAGGACTACTGGACTAGCCCAAGGGCTATCTGAGGGTTCAATAACTCCCAATTCCAACATTTTCTGGACTTCAGTCCTGATACAGTCCCTGACATGGTCAGGTTGCCTATAAATCTTGTTTTTAATAGGCAGACTGTCCCCAGTGTCCACTTCATGAGTGCACCAGGTGGTCTGACTGGGTGTCAGTGAAAACATATGTCTAAACTGATTGAGGACTTGCCTGCAATCAGCTTGTTGCTGGGTAGTGAGGCTGCCTGCCAAGGCTACACCATCAACTGACCCATCGTCAGGGTTCTGTGAGAGCAGGTCAGGGAGTGGGTCACTCTCTTCCTCCTGCCCTTCATCAGTAGCCATGAGCAAGCCCATGTCTGCCCTGTCCACATATGGTTTTAACCTGTTGACATGGAGAACCCTGTGGGGACTCCTGGGTGTTCCTAGGTCCACTAAATAAGTGACCTCACCCTTCTGCTCAACAATAGTGTGGGGTCCACTCCATTTATCTTGGAGAGCTGCTGGGGCCACTGGCTCCAACACCCACACCTTCTGTCCTGGCTGGTAAACAGTCAGAACAGCCTTTTGGTCATGCCAGGCCTTCTGAAGTTCCTGGCTAGCCTCAAGGTTTTTGGTTGCCTTTTTCATGTACTCAGCCATCCTGGAGCGGAGACCAAGTACATAGTCCACTATATCTTGCTTTGGGGGCTTGAGAGGTAACTCCCATCCTTCCTTCACCAAGCACAGTGGACCCCTCACAGGGTGGCCAAACAGAAGTTCAAAAGGGCTGTAACCAACCCCCTTCTGAGGCACCTCCCTATATGCGAATAAAAGGCAGGGCAAGAGTATGTCCCATCTACGCCTAAGCTTTTCTGGGAGCCCTTTAATCATGCCCTTCAAGGTTTTGTTGAATCTCTCAACTAAACCATTGCATTGTGGGTGATAGGGTGTGGTGAACTTATAAGTCACTCCACACTCCTTCCACATTGCTTTTAAGTACCCAGACATGAAGTTAGCACCCCTGTCTGATACTACCTCCTTAGGAAAGCCCACTCTTGAGAAGATTCCCAGGAGGGCCCTTGCCACCACAGGTGCTGTAGTGGTCCTGAGGGGAATAGCTTCTGGGTACCTGGTGGCATGATCCACTACCACCAGGATAAACCTGTGCCCAGAGGCTGTTTGGGGATCCATGGGACCAACAATGTCAATCCCTACCCTTTCAAAGGGCACCCCCACCACAGGTAGTGGTATCAGGGGGCCTTTGTAGTGCCACCTGCTTTGCCACTGGCTTGGCAGGTTACACAGGAGCGACAAAACTCCTTACTGTCTTCAGACATGTGGGGCCAGTGAAAGTGAGGGACAATTCTGTCCCAAGTCTTGTTCTGGCCCAGGTGACCTGCTAAGGGAATATCATGGGCTAGGGTCAATAGGAAGCCCCTGAACTTCAAAGTTATTACCAACCTCCT
>CAWUFW010023366.1:0-77088 GCA_963921515.1 Calotriton arnoldi
AAGTTGGCCTGGTATATGCTGTCCACTAATTATAGTGGGCACCTTGCACCAGTCCAAACAACCCCTTATTGGAGATAGGTTAAAGACAACCTTTATTGAAAGCTATCCTAGTGGTAGCTATGGAGAGCAGCCTTCAGGCTAAGTCTTGAAGGAATGTAAAGCAGCTTGTTTTACCAGTCTATAATCTCTTGAGTGACCAAATGAAAGAGCACCACACCAGGTATATATTCAAAATATATGTATTTATTGCTAAACACACCCCTCTAGTCTCTTTATGAGGCTAGAGTTCGAAGTACATAAGTTATAAGTTATTAAATCACAGTAATAGCACAAATACACGTTTGGGCCCTAGGGGCGTACCAAACCATATACCAATAAAGTGGTATGCGAACCACGACTGAACTAGACACTAGGCCTAGAGCCTCTAGAAGTGCTTGGACCACAAGGAACCACCCAAGGTAGTGACACAGGGGACCCACGGGAGACGCGTGCAGTGTAAATACACAACCGCGATACGCCGTTAACTTCTATGGAGAAAGTCGGGATCGGGAAAATAGAGGAAAGGGACACTTAAAAGAGGACTAGGACAAAACCCTTTGAGATCTAGGACTTTGAAGAGTCTCTACCCACGGGAGCACCGGAGTACTCGTGTTACCTCACCCAGGGAAGCCGGGTGCATAGGTGCCTTTCGGGGTCGGGTTTCGTCGTCGATTCGAATGGCGATCTGCTGCAAAGTGCTGCTGGCGGCCAAGAGAAAAGTGTCCGGGTGGATCCAAGAGTGGATCGGAGTTCTGAAGAACCTGAAAGCAGAGGGGACAGAGTCTGGGTCACTAGCCAGTGACCAGGAAGGCGATGGACAGATGCCCACCGATGTCGAGTGCTTCAGGTGCGTTGACGGTCATCTTGACTCTTCAGCCACGAGGTCCAGGAGGCGTTGTCGGCGACCAGGAGCAGGATTCGGGCTGGATACACGATGTCTGTCGAGTGCTGAGGTGTCGGCGACCGGATTGGACCCAACAAGCCTTGGCAACGGCAAGTCTCGGTGAAGATGTAGATCGTCGATGGTGCAGACCAGCAAGGTCTGTGGAACTCACCCAGCGAGGGTAAGTGAGGGCAGGCCTGGAGCAACCAGGATGCCAAGTAAGAAAAGGATTGGCCTTCGTTAAGGGCTACTAGCCAACGGGCTAGCGACCGCAAAGGAGCCTCGTGACGCCGCACGTGGATCTGGCTTACAGGACACTCGTGGAGTGGGGGCCAGTGATCTTCGGTGCAGGTGGTGCTGGAGGCTAGGGCTACTCGGAGCCCAAAGCACGACTTCTTGGGACACCCAGAAGATGATGCACTTGCAAATGTACTCGGTGTCCAAGGGTCACAGTCTCAAGTCACCCACGATAGCCACGGGCCTCAGCTTTGCTGGAAACTCAGGGTAGCCTCGGGGAAGTCTGAGAATCTACATCTGGTGATGCGATGACTTCAGCGTCCGACGGGAGCTTCAGAAATGCGAACCGGACAGATGCTTCTTTGGTGCCTGCCAAGCAGGGGAGTCACTCCTTGACCCCAAGGGAGATTCTTCAGTCCTCTAATCTTGTCGTAGAGCGTCGAAGGTCCAGGATTCAGTTTCAGAGTTTCGTCCAGGTATAATCTAAAGTCCTAAGGACTGGGTTCCTACCTTTATTCTAAAAATAGGGGTTGGACTACTCTGTGGCCCCACCTATGGGTGGGTCAGGGCAGAGGGGTGGCTACACCCCTTTCCCTTTGTCCAGTTCACGCCAAAGCAGGGGCTGCAAGCCCCTGATCCGGTTTGAACTGGGGTATGCACAGGGACACCAAATGTGCCCCCAGTGCAGGACTTCAAAGCACCCGAAAGTGCTCCCGCCCAGCCCCAATACACATTATCCTGTCTGGGGAGGTGGTCACACCTCCCTGGGACAGGAAACCTATTGTCCAGGCCTCCCCTGCCGGAGTTTCGTCCAGCAGCAGGAGGCCAGACTCGTGTCTGTGGCAGCAGCATCCATTTTGTGATGCCAGGGCTCTGGAAAGAAGTTACCGGACTAGTCAGAGTTAACATGTCTTTCCCTCTAGAAGGGTGGAATGCTACCCCCGCCACCAGGATTGGCGGGGGGGTAGTATTCCAAGATGTTTGACACCAAACACGACATGTTTAGGTGCAGCCATTCCAAAGTTAGCATTTTACCGCGAGGATATAATGCGCTTAAGAGTATATGGTCAGGCTGCACTACAAACAGCATCAGAGATGGTCTCCGAACGCTGCAGAGGGGCCCTGCTCATGCAGGGGCACCCTCTCACATAGGAACCACGCACTCTGCCTTTAGGATTGATAAGGCCTGCCTTAGGAGTGACTTATAGGTTTATATGTGTGTATGTATTTCGTGATATAGGTAACCTATATCACAGTAAGGGGTGCATGCACCACCTTACCCAGGCTGCAGTAGCAGACCTGTGGTGTCAGTTTGGATGGCCTTCCAGGGGTGGCATAATACATGCTGCAGCCCCTGGCAGGCCTCTGAGGTACCTATGCCCTTGGTACATAGTATACCATATACTAGGGACTTATAAGGGCACTCCAGATCCCAATCAGTGATGTGCCTAAGGCACATGGAAACCATTTTAGAGAGGAAGCAGCTAGGCTGGGGTTCTGATTAGCAGGGCCCCAGCCAGACTAATGTCGAAAAACAGTGAAGCATCAGCAAAAAGTGGGGGTACCCATGTGAAGCAGATCCTACTCTCCTACACAACCCCCCCAAACGTAGGGACATTAAACTAACCTTGCCCAGTTAAGTCTTCATGTTCTAAGTGGAAATACCTAGAGAGTCCATCTGCATTCGCATGGTTACTCCCAGGCCTATGTTCCACTGTAAAGTCCATCCCCTGTAGGGAAATGGACCACCTAAGCAGTTTGGGGTTTTCACCCTTCATTTGTTTTAGCCATAAGAGGGGCTTATGGTCTGTCTGAACCAGGAAGTGTGTACCAAACAAGTATGGCCTCAACTTCTTCAGAGCCCAGACCACAGCAAAGGCCTCCCTCTCTATGGCTGACCAACGTTTCTCTCTAGGGGTCAGCCTTCTGCTAATAAAAGCTACTGGCTGATCCTGACCTTCTTCATTCAATTGTGACAGTACAGCCCCTACCCCCAATTCAGATGCATCAGTTTGAACAATGAACTTCTTGGAGTAATCAGGACTCTGCAGAATTGGAGCAGTGCACATGGCCTGCTTGAGGTCATCAAATGCCTTTTGACAGCTAACTGTCCACTGAACCTTTTTGGGCATTTTCTTAGAAGTTAAGTCATTCAGGGGTGTCACTATTGATCCATACCCCTTGACAAATCTCCTATAGTACCCAGTCAGGCCTAAGAAGGCTCTCACCTGAGTCTGGGTAGTGGGAGCAGTCCAGTCCATGATGGTCTGGATCTTGCTCTGCAAAGGTTGAACCTGGCCTCCACCCACAAGGTGGCCCAGGTACACAACCTGACTCTGCCCTATCTGGCACTTAGTGGCCTTGATAGTCAGGCCTGCCTTTGCAGGGCCTGTAAAACATTCCTGAGGTGGACCAGGTGATCCTCCCAGGTGGAGCTAAAGACAGCAATATCATCTAGATAAGCTGCACTATAGGCTTCCAGTCCTGTGAGAACTGTATTCACCAACCTCTGGAAAGTGGCAGGTGCATTCTTCAGACCAAAGGGCATTACCACAAATTGATAATGCCCACTAGGGGTTGAGAATGCTGTTTTGGGCTTTGCAGTATCAGCTAGTCTGATCTGCCAGTAGCCAGCTGTTAGGTCAAATGTGCTGAGATATTTGGCAGAGGCCAAAGTATCTATGAGCTCATCTGCCCTGGGTATTGGATGGGCATCAGTCCTAGTGACTGCATTGAGACCCCTGTAGTCCACACAAAACCTCATCTCTCTTTTTCCACCACTGGTGTGAGGTTTCGGTACAAGGACTACTGGACTAGCCCAAGGGCTATCTGAGGGTTCAATAACTCCCAATTCCAACATTTTCTGGACTTCAGTCCTGATACAGTCCCTGACATGGTCAGGTTGCCTATAAATCTTGTTTTTAATAGGCAGACTGTCCCCAGTGTCCACTTCATGAGTGCACCAGGTGGTCTGACTGGGTGTCAGTGAAAACATATGTCTAAACTGATTGAGGACTTGCCTGCAATCAGCTTGTTGCTGGGTAGTGAGGCTGCCTGCCAAGGCTACACCATCAACTGACCCATCGTCAGGGTTCTGTGAGAGCAGGTCAGGGAGTGGGTCACTCTCTTCCTCCTGCCCTTCATCAGTAGCCATGAGCAAGCCCATGTCTGCCCTGTCCACATATGGTTTTAACCTGTTGACATGGAGAACCCTGTGGGGACTCCTGGGTGTTCCTAGGTCCACTAAATAAGTGACCTCACCCTTCTGCTCAACAATAGTGTGGGGTCCACTCCATTTATCTTGGAGAGCTGCTGGGGCCACTGGCTCCAACACCCACACCTTCTGTCCTGGCTGGTAAACAGTCAGAACAGCCTTTTGGTCATGCCAGGCCTTCTGAAGTTCCTGGCTAGCCTCAAGGTTTTTGGTTGCCTTTTTCATGTACTCAGCCATCCTGGAGCGGAGACCAAGTACATAGTCCACTATATCTTGCTTTGGGGGCTTGAGAGGTAACTCCCATCCTTCCTTCACCAAGCACAGTGGACCCCTCACAGGGTGGCCAAACAGAAGTTCAAAAGGGCTGTAACCAACCCCTTCTGAGGCACCTCCCTATATGCGAATAAAAGGCAGGGCAAGAGTATGTCCCATCTACGCCTAAGCTTTTCTGGGAGCCCTTTAATCATGCCCTTCAAGGTTTTGTTGAATCTCTCAACTAAACCATTGCATTGTGGGTGATAGGGTGTGGTGAACTTATAAGTCACTCCACACTCCTTCCACATTGCTTTCAAGTACCCAGACATGAAGTTAGCACCCCTGTCTGATACTACCTCCTTAGGAAAGCCCACTCTTGAGAAGATTCCCAGGAGGGCCCTTGCCACCACAGGTGCTGTAGTGGTCCTGAGGGGAATAGCTTCTGGGTACCTGGTGGCATGATCCACTACCACCAGGATAAACCTGTGCCCAGAGGCTGTTTGGGGATCCATGGGACCAACAATGTCAATCCCTACCCTTTCAAAGGGCACCCCCACCACAGGTAGTGGTATCAGGGGGCCTTTGTAGTGCCACCTGCTTTGCCACTGGCTTGGCAGGTTACACAGGAGCGACAAAACTCCTTACTGTCTTCAGACATGTGGGGCCAGTGAAAGTGAGGGACAATTCTGTCCCAAGTCTTGTTCTGGCCCAGGTGACCTGCTAAGGGAATATCATGGGCTAGGGTCAATAGGAAGCCCCTGAACTTCAAAGGTATTACCAACCTCCTGGTAGCACCAGGCTTGGGGTCTCTACTCTCTGAGTACAGGAGTCCATCATCCCAATACACTGTATGGGGACCACTAGCTTTCCCAGCAGCCTCAGCAGCAGCTTGCTGTCTGAGGGGTTCAAGGGAGGGGCAGCTCTGCTGCTCCTGGCTCAGATCTGCCCTAGAAGGTCCCCCTGTCCCCAAGAACTCAACCTGGTCAGGTTCAAGTTCCTCTGGGACAGTTCCTTCTTCAGGGCTGAGATCATCCCCCTCAAGGGACTGATCTTCCTCCTGAGCCAAGGGGGAAGGCACTGCCTTAACCCTACTACTCCTCCTCTTGGAAGGCACTTGGTCCATTCTTCCAGAATCCAAGGCCTGTTCAGTGCTAGACATTTTGGCTTGTGACCTGGTCACAGCAAACACATCTGCAGGGATCCCCAGCATTTCTGCATGGGTCCTGAGCTCCACTTCTGCCCAAGCAGAAGTCTCTAAGTCATTGCCAAGCAAGCATTCGACTGGTAGGTTTGCACTTACCACAACCTTCTTAAGGCCAGTTACCCCTCCCCAGGAGAAGTTAACAACTGCCAGAGTATGGTCTGTTCTGACATTGCTAGCATTGGTCACTTGGTACATCTCACCAAGCATAACTTGCCCAGGAAGCACAAGGTCTTGTGTCACCATTGTGACACTTGCCCCTGTGTCCCTAAATGCCAAAGCCTCACGTCCATTGATTAAAGGCTGTTGTCTGTACTTGCCCAGATTACTGGGACTCACAGTGGAGGTCACATCCATGCCTCCATCACAGACTAACACAGCCTGAGTCAGTTCCCTGACTAAGTCAGAGCCCAACTCAGTTCCCAGGGTGAACCCTACTAAACCCTTTGCTGGAGCACTTCCACCAACTGTACTAGGGGGAACAGGTGCCTTAGGGGCATTGGTGGGTGCTGGACTGGAGTCTTTGGACTTGGTGCAATCACTGGTCCAGTGGGTCTTTTGCTTACAGACCTTGCACCATGGTTTTCTTTGGCCTTTCCCTTTGGTAGACTGTGAATCCCCACCAGAAGAAGATTTTTGGGGGCCTGATGAAGACTTTTGATCTTTACCCTTCTCCCCACCCTTGTCAGAGTTCTTAGCATCTTGCTTCTTGGTTTCCCCACCTTGGTTCTGTACCTTCTGCTTCACCCTGGTTCTGACCCATTTGTCTGCCTTCTTTCCCAATTCTTGGGGAGAGGTCAGATCAGAGTCTACCAGGTATTGATGCAACAGCTGATTTTGACAGTTATTAAGAATCTGCTCCCTCATTATCAGATTGTACAATCCTGAGAAGTCACACACCTTACTGCCCATCAACCAGCCTTCCAGAGCCTTGGCAGAACAATCCACATAGTCTACCCAGTCTTGAGTCTGTGCTTTTTGGGTGTCTCTGAACTTCAACCTGTACTGTTCAGTGGTTAGGCCAAACCCATCAATAAGAGCACTCTTCAAGACCTTGTAATTATCAGCATCCTCCTCTCTAACAGTGAGGAGCTTATCTCTACCTTTGTCAGCAAAGGAGAGCCACAAGATTGCTGCCCACTGCTCCTGAGGGACCTTCTGTACTTTACAGGCCCTCTCTAATGCAGTTATCCATTTGTGGATATCATCCCCACTCTGGTAGGGAGGGACAATCTTGCTCAGGTTCCTATGGTCATAGGACCTTTCCCTGTCTCTAGGGACATGGCTGCCACCATGGGACTCTAGTCCCAACTTTCTTCTCTCTCTAAGGAGATCTAGGGATTCCCTATCTAAAGCCAATTGCTTTTTTCTGATCTCCAGCTGAGTTTCCTCATACTGGACCAGTCTGGTTCTCCTCTCATGAGAGGATTCCCTCCTGTGAGAGGAGACAGAGCTCCCTATAGAGGTGCCAGAGTGGTTAGACTCCTGAGAAGGAGATCTAGACTTCCTGGGCACACTCTTAATCCTTCCTGGGGGACAAAGAGGGCATCATCTTGATCATCCTCATCATCATCCACAGGAGGGATTGGGTTATCCAGGTCAGGGTCATTGTCACCCTCCTGGCCAGTTTCAGAGGGGGGCTGGGGGTATTGGTACCCCTGGCCTCGTCCTCTTCTTCTGCCCCACCCTCAGCTCCTACCCCTTCAGTCCCTACAGGCTTACTAAGGTCATAAGCCACCAACAACTCCTTGAGGTGTTGGGTGGTGGGGCTTTGGCCTGTCCTTATTTTTCTCAAGTTACATAAAGCTCTCAATTCCAAGAATGGGAGTGTATCATACTTGGAGGGTGGAAGCTCAATGGCTTCCTGCAAGGATTCTTTGGATCCTGCCCTTAAAGACATTACTAGTGTGGTGTGGTGTATGCACTACCTACTCTAGTGTGGCCTACTAAACTCTCTTGAGTTGTAGAAAGGGTTGTGCTATCCCTTTACACACAACTCTAAGTTCAGTAGAACTTACTGTATTCTAAGCTTAAATTATATGTACCTTAGGTACCTTTAGTGGTTTTCAGTTGATCAATTCAATTGAGATTATCTGGTAAAACAATAGCAAGCTGGAATCCCACACGCTGCACACCAATGTGAGAAGTTGGCCTGGTATATGCTGTCCACTAATTATAGTGGGCACCTTGCACCAGTCCAAACAACCCCTTATTGGAGATAGGTTAAAGACAACCTTTATTGAAAGCTATCCTAGTGGTAGCTATGGAGAGCAGCCTTCAGGCTAAGTCTTGAAGGAATGTAAAGCAGCTTGTTTTACCAGTCTATAATCTCTTGAGTGACCAAATGAAAGAGCACCACACCAGGTATATATTCAAAATATATGTATTTATTGCTAAACACACCCCTCTAGTCTCTTTATGAGGCTAGAGTTCGAAGTACATAAGTTATAAGTTATTAAATCACAGTAATAGCACAAATACACGTTTGGGCCCTAGGGGCGTACCAAACCATATACCAATAAAGTGGTATGCGAACCACGACTGAACTAGACACTAGGCCTAGAGCCTCTAGAAGTGCTTGGACCACAAGGAACCACCCAAGGTAGTGACACAGGGGACCCACGGGAGACGCGTGCAGTGTAAATACACAACCGCGATACGCCGTTAACTTCTATGGAGAAAGTCGGGATCGGGAAAATAGAGGAAAGGGACACTTAAAAGAGGACTAGGACAAAACCCTTTGAGATCTAGGACTTTGAAGAGTCTCTACCCACGGGAGCACCGGAGTACTCGTGTTACCTCACCCAGGGAAGCCGGGTGCATAGGTGCCTTTCGGGGTCGGGTTTCGTCGTCGATTCGAATGGCGATCTGCTGCAAAGTGCTGCTGGCGGCCAAGAGAAAAGTGTCCGGGTGGATCCAAGAGTGGATCGGAGTTCTGAAGAACCTGAAAGCAGAGGGGACAGAGTCTGGGTCACTAGCCAGTGACCAGGAAGGCGATGGACAGATGCCCACCGATGTCGAGTGCTTCAGGTGCGTTGACGGTCATCTTGACTCTTCAGCCACGAGGTCCAGGAGGCGTTGTCGGCGACCAGGAGCAGGATTCGGGCTGGTACACGATGTCTGTCGAGTGCTGAGGTGTCGGCGACCGGATTGGACCCAACAAGCCTTGGCAACGGCAAGTCTCGGTGAAGATGTAGATCGTCGATGGTGCAGACCAGCAAGGTCTGTGGAACTCACCCAGCAAGGGTAAGTGAGGGCAGGCCTGGAGCAACCAGGATGCCAAGTAAGAAAAGGATTGGCCTTCGTTAAGGGCTACTAGCCAACGGGCTAGCGACCGCGAAGGAGCCTCGTGACGCCGCACGTGGATCTGGCTTACAGGACACTCGTGGAGTGGGGGCCAGTGATCTTCGGTGCAGGTGGTGCTGGAGGCTAGGGCTACTCGGAGCCCAAAGCACGACTTCTTGGGAGACCCAGAAGATGATGCACTTGCAAATGTGCTCGGTGTCCAAGGGTCACGGTCTCAAGTCACCCACGATAGCCACGGGCCTCAGCTTTGCTGGGGACTCAGGGTAGCCTCGGGGAAGTCTGAGAATCCACCTCTGGTGATGCGATGACTTCGGCGTCCGACGGGAGCTTCAGAAATGCGAACCGGACAGATGCTTCTTTGGTGCCTGCCAAGTAGGGGAGTCACTCCTTGACCCCAAGGGAGATTCTTCAGTCCTCTAATCTTGTCGTAGAGCGTCGAAGGTCCAGGATTCAGTTTCAGAGTTTCGTCCAGGTATAATCTAAAGTCCTAAGGACTGGGTTCCTACCTTTATTCTAAAAATAGGGGTTGGACTACTCTGTGGCCCCACCTATGGGTGGGTCAGGGCAGAGGGGTGGCTACACCCCTTTCCCTTTGTCCAGTTCGCGCCAAAGCAGGGGCTGCAAGCCCCTGATCCGGTTTGAACTGGGGTATGCACAGGGACACCAAATGTGCCCCCAGTGCAGGACTTCAAAGCACCCGAAAGTGCTCCCGCCCAGCCCCAATACACATTATCCTGTCTGGGGAGGTGGTCACACCTCCCTGGGACAGGAAACCTATTGTCCAGGCCTCCCCTGCCGGAGTTTCGTCCAGCAGCAGGAGGCCAGACTCGTGTCTGTGGCAGCAGCATCCATTTTGTGATGCCAGGGCTCTGGAAAGAAGTTACCGGACTAGTCAGAGTTAACATGTCTTTCCCTCTAGAAGGGTGGAATGCTACCCCCGCCACCAGGATTGGCGGTGGGGTAGTATTCCAAGATGTTTGACACCAAACACGACATGTTTAGGTGCAGCCATTCCAAAGTTAGCATTTTACCGCGAGGATATAATGCGCTTAAGAGTATATGGTCAGGCTGCACTACAAACAGCATCAGAGATGGTCTCCGAATGCTGCAGAGGGGCCCTGCTCATGCAGGGGCACCCTCTCACATAGGAACCACGCACTCTGCCTTTAGGATTGATAAGGCCTGCCTTAGGAGTGACTTATAGGTTTATATGTGTGTATGTATTTCGTGATATAGGTAACCTATATCACAGTAAGGGGTGCATGCACCACCTTACCCAGGCTGCAGTAGCAGACCTGTGGTGTCAGTTTGGATGGCCTTCCAGGGGTGGCATAATACATGCTGCAGCCCCTGGCAGGCCTCTGAGGTACCTATGCCCTTGGTACATAGTATACCATATACTAGGGACTTATAAGGGCACTCCAGATCCCAATCAGTGATGTGCCTAAGGCACATGGAAACCATTTTAGAGAGGAAGCAGCTAGGCTGGGGTTCTGATTAGCAGGGCCCCAGCCAGACTAATGTCGAAAAACAGTGAAGCATCAGCAAAAAGTGGGGGTACCCATGTGAAGCAGATCCTACTCTCCTACACAGTGGGTCTTTTGCTTACAGACCTTGCACCATGGTTTTCTTTGGCCTTTCCCTTTGGTAGACTGTGAATCCCCACCAGAAGAAGATTTTTGGGGGCCTGATGAAGACTTTTGATCTTTACCCTTCTCCCCACCCTTGTCAGAGTTCTTAGCATCTTGCTTCTTGGTTTCCCCACCTTGGTTCTGTACCTTCTGCTTCACCCTGGTTCTGACCCATTTGTCTGCCTTCTTTCCCAATTCTTGGGGAGAGGTCAGATCAGAGTCTACCAGGTATTGATGCAACAGCTGATTTTGACAGTTATTAAGAATCTGCTCCCTCATTATCAGATTGTACAATCCTGAGAAGTCACACACCTTACTGCCCATCAACCAACCTTCCAGAGCCTTGGCAGAACAATCCACATAGTCTACCCAGTCTTGAGTCTGTGCTTTTTGGGTGTCTCTGAACTTCAACCTGTACTGTTCAGTGGTTAGGCCAAACCCATCAATAAGAGCACTCTTCAAGACCTTGTAATTATCAGCATCCTCCTCTCTAACAGTGAGGAGCTTATCTCTACCTTTGTCAGCAAAGGAGAGCCACAAGATTGCTGCCCACTGCTCCTGAGGGACCTTCGGTACCTTACAGGCCCTCTCTAATGCAGTTATCCATTTGTGGATGTCATCCCCACTCTGGTAGGGAGGGACAATCTTGCTCAGGTTCCTATGGTCAAAGGACCTTTCCCTGTCTCTAGGGACATGGCTGCCACCATGGGACTCTAGTCCCAACTTTCTTCTCTCTCTAAGGAGATCTAGGGATTCCCTAACTAAAGCCAATTGCTTTTTTCTGATTTCCAGCTGAGTCTCCTCATACTGGACCAGTCTGTCTCTTCTCTCATGAGAGGATTCCCTCCTGTGAGAGGAGATAGAGCTCCCTATGGAGGTGCCAGAGTGGTTAGACTCCTGAGAAGGAGATCTAGACTTCCTGGGCACACTCTTAATCCTTCCTGGGGGGACAAAGTGGGGATCATTCACATCATCCTCATCATCTTCCACAGGAGGGATTGGGTTATCCAGGTCAGGGTCATTGTCACCCTCCTGGCCAGTTTCAGAGGGGGGGCTGGGGGTATTGGTACCCCTGGCCTCTTCCTCTTCCTCTGCCCCACCCTCAGCTCCTACCCCTTCAGTCCCCAAGGGCTTACTAAGGTCATAAGCCACCAACAACTCCTTGAGGTGTTGGGTGGTGGGGCTTTGGCCTGTCCTTAGTTTTCTCAAGTTGCATAAAGCTCTCAATTCCAAGAATGGGAGTGTATCATACTTGGAGGGTGGAAGCTCAATGGCTTCCTGCAAGGATTCTTTAGATCCTACCCTTAAAGACAGTACTAGTGTGGTGTGGTGTATGCACTACCTACTCTAGTGTGGCCTACTAAACTCTCTGGAGTTGTAGAAAGGGTTGTGCTATCCCTTAACACACAACTCTAAGTTCAGTAGAACTTACTGTATTCTAAGCTTAAATTATATGTACCTTAGGTACCTTTAGTGGTTTTCAGTTGATCAATTCAATTGAGATTATCTGGTAAAACAATAGCAAGCTGGAATCCCACCGCTGCCACCAATGTGAGAAGTTGGCCTGGCATATGCTGTCCACTAATTATAGTGGGCACCTTGCACCAGTCCAAACAACCCCTTATTGGAGATAGGTTAAAGACAACCTTATTGAAAGCTATCCTAGTGGTAGCTATGGAGAGCAGCCTTCAGGCTAAGTCTTGAAGGAATGTAAAGCAGCTTGTTTTACCAGTCTATAATCTCTTGAGTGACCAAATGAAAGAGCACCACACCAGGTATATATTCAAAATATATGTATTTATTGCTAAACACACCCCTCTAGTCTCTTTATGAGGCTAGAGTTCGAAGTACATAAGTTATAAGTTATTAAATCACAGTAATAGCACAAATACACGTTTGGGCCCTAGGGGCGTACCAAACCATATACCAATAAAGTGGTATGCGAACCACGACTGAACTAGACACTAGGCCTAGAGCCTCTAGAAGTGCTTGGACCACAAGGAACCACCCAAGGTAGTGACACAGGGGACCCACGGGAGACGCGTGCAGTGTAAATACACAACCGCGATACGCCGTTGACTTCTATGGAGAAAGTCGGGATCGGGAAATTAGAGAAAAGGGACACTTAAAAGAGGACTTGGACAAAACCCTTTGAGATCTAGGACTTTGAAGAGTCTCTACCCACGGGAGCACCGGAGTACTCGTGTTACCTCACCCAGGGAAGCCGGGTGCATAGGTGCCTTTCGGGGTCGGGTTTCGTCGTCGATTCGGATGGCGATCTGCTGCAAAGTGCTGCTGGCGACCAAGAGAAAAGTGTCCGGGTGGATCCAAGAGTGGATCGGAGTTCTGAAGAACCTGAAAGCAGAGGGGACAGAGTCTGGGTCACTAGCCAGTGACCAGGAAGGCGATGGACGGATGCCCACCGATGTTGAGTGCTTCAGGTGCATTGACGGTCATCTTGACTCTTCAGCCACGAGGTCCAGGAGGCGTTGTCGGTGACCAGGAGCAGGATTCTGGCTGGTACACAATGTCTGTCGAGTGCTGAGGTGTCGGCGACCGGATTGGACCCAACAAGCCTTGGCAACGGCAAGTCTCGGTGAAGATGTAGATCATCGATGGTGCAGACCAGCAAGGTCTGTGGAACTCACCCAGCGAAGGTAAGTGAGGGCAGGCCTGGAGCAACCAGGATACCAAGGTAAAAAAGGATTGGCCTTCGTTAAGGGCTACTAGCCAACGGGCTAGCGACCGCGAAGGAGCCTCGTGACGCCACACGTGGATCTGACTTACAGGACACTCGTGGAGTGGGGGCCAGTGATCTTCGGTGCAGGTGGTGCTGGAGGCTAGGGCTACTCGGAGCCCAAAGCATGACTTCTTGGGAGACCCAGAAGAGGATGCACTTGCAAAGGTGCTCGGTGTCCAGGGGTCATGGTCTCAAGTCACCCACGATAGCCACGGGCCTCAGCTTTGCTGGGGACTCAGGGTAGCCTCGGGGAAGTCTGAGAATCCACGTCTGGTGATGCGATGACTTCGGCGTCCGATGGGAGCTTCAGAAATGCGAACCGGACAGATGCTTCTTTGGTGCCTGCCAAGCAGGGGAGTCACTCCTTGACCCCAAGGGAGATTCTTCTGTCCTCTAATCGTGAGTAGAGCATCGAAGGTCCAGGATTCAGTTACAGAGTTTCGTCCAGGGATAATCTAAAGTCCTAAGGACTGGGTTCCTATCTTTATACTAAAGATAGGGGTTGGACTACTCTGTGGCCCCACCTATGGGTGGGTCAGGGCAGAGGGGTGGCTACACCCCTTTCCCTTTGTCCAGTTCGCGCCAAAGCAGGGGCTGCAAGTCCCTGATCCGGTTTGAACTGGGGTATGCACAGGGACACCAAATGTGCCCCCAATGCAGGACTTCAAAGCACCCGAAAGTGCTCCCGCCCAGCCCCAATACACATTATCCTGTCTGGGGAGGTGGTCACACCTCCCTGGGACAGGAAACCTATTGTCCAGGCCTCCCCTGCCGGAGTTTCGTCCAGCAGTAGGAGGCCAGACTCGTGTCTGTGGCAGCAGCATCCATTTTGTGATGCCAGGGCTCTGGAAAGAAGTTACCGGACTAGTCAGAGTTAACATGTCTTTCCCTCTAGAAGGGTGGAATGCTACCCCCGCCACCAGGATTGGCGGGGGGGGTAGTATTCCAAGATGTTTGACACCAAACACGACATGTTTAGGTGCAGCCATTCCAAAGTTAGCATTTTACCGCGAGGATATAATGCGCTTAAGAGTATATGGTCAGGCTGCACTACAAACAGCATCAGAGATGCTCTCCGAACGCTTCAGAGGGGCCCTGTTCATGCAGGGGCACCCTCTCACATAGGAACCATGAACTCTGCCTTTAGGATTGATAAGGCCTGCCTTAGGAGTGACTTATAGGTTTATATGTGTGTATGTATTTAGTGATATAGGTAACCTATATCACAGTAAGGGGTGCATGCACCACCTTACCCAGGCTGCAGTAGCAGACCTGTGGTGTCAGTTTGGATGGCCTTCCAGGGGTGGCATAATACATGCTGCAGCCCCTGGCAGGCCTCTGAGGTACCTATGCCCTTGGTACATAGTATACCATATACTAGGGACTTATAAGGGCACTCCAGATCCCAATCAGTGATGTGCCTAAGGCACATGGAAACCATTTTAGAGAGGAAGCAGCTAGGCTGGGGTTCTGATTAGCAGGGCCCCAGCCAGACTAATGTCGAAAAACAGTGAAGCATCAGCAAAAAGTGGGGGTACCCATGTGAAGCAGATCCTACTCTCCTACACTCTCTGTGATACGTTTGAAATAAAGCAGCCCATGACTAAGGGGCTATGAGCCTTGAAACACATTGGGTTTAATTACAGACTTTCCGGAATGCCGAAGCGGGTCTCTTTCAAGTAAATAACCGAATGGTTAGCTGGCAGCCGAGTGCGTCCTGAAAAGCCCTTGAGCCTTGTTGGAAAAAATGATTTACACGGTCGCTCTACTGTGCAGGCCTGCACCACCTCGCAAAATAGAGGGGCGAGGGCAGGGAACTGAGTCCCAAACACGTCAGCGCAGTCAGCTTTGAGAAATAATACCCAAATTGACATTTTGGACCCTGCTAAGGGAAAGAGATTTGCGAGATGATTCATCAATTTGGAAACGGAATCACGGAGCCCACGGAGGAAAAAAGTGTTTCAGGAAGGACTACCAGTCCCAACATTCAATGCGTGACAGCACTGGGTATGGCCCATTGGGAGCCAATCAAGAACTAATTGCTGATCAACAACTTATAAAATGAACTCTCTGTGATACGTTTGAAATAAAGCAGCCCATGACTAAGGGGCAATGAGCCTTGAAACGCATTGGGTTTAATTACAGACTTACCGGAATGCCGCAGCGGGTCTCTTTCAAGTAAATAACCGAATGGTTAGCTGGCAGCCGAGGGCGTCCTGAAAAGCCCTTGAACCTTGTTGGAAAAAATGATTTACACGGTCGCTCTACCGTGCAGGACTGCACCACCTCGCAAAATAGAGGGGCGAGGGCAGGGAACTGAGTCCCAAACCCGTCAGCGCAGTCAGCTTTTAGAAATAATACCCGAATTGACATTTTGGACCCTACTAAGGGAAAGAGATTTGCGAGATGATTCATCAATTTGGAAACTGAATCACGGAGCCCACTTAGGAAAAAAGTGTTTCAGGAAGGACTACCAGTTCCAACATTCAATGCGTGACAGCACTGGACATGGCCCATTGGGAGCCAATCAATAACTAATTGCTGATCAACAACTTATAAAATGAACTCTCTGTGATACATTTGAAATAAAGCAGCCCATGACTAAGGGGCAATGAGCCTTGAAACGCATTGGGTTTAATTACAGACTTACCGGAATGCCGAAGCGGGTCTCTTTCAAGTAAATAACCGAATGGTTAGCTGGCAGCCGAGTGCGTCCTGAAAAGCCCTTGAGCCTTGTTGGAAAAAATGATTTACACGGTCGCTCTACCGTGCAGGACTGCACCACCTCGCAAAATAGAGGGGCGAGGGCAGGGAACTGAGTCCCAAACCCGTCAGCGCAGTCAGCTTTCAGAAATAATACCCGAATTGACATTTTGGACCCTACTAAGGGAAAGAGATTTGCGAGATGATTCATCAATTTGGAAACGGAATCAAGGAGCCCACGGAGGAAAAAAGTGTTTCAGGAAGGACTACCAGTCCCAACATTCAATGCGTGACAGCACTGGTCATGGCTCATTGGGAGCCAATCAAGAACTAATTGCTGATCAACAACTTATAAAATGAACTCTCTGTGATACGTTTGAAAAAAAAGCAGCCCATGACTAAGGGGCAATGAGCCTTGAAACGCGTTGGGTTTAATTACAGACTTACCGGAATGCCGAAGCGGGTCTCTTTCAAGTAAATAACCGAATGGTTAGCTGGCAGCCGAGTGCGTCCTGAAAAGCCCTTGAGCCTTGTTGGAAAAAATGATTTACACGGTCGCTCTACCGTGCAGGACTGCACCACCTCGCAAAATAGAGGGGCGAGGGCAGGGAACTGAGTCCCAAACCCGTCAGCGCAGTCAGCTTTGAGAAATAATACCCGAATTGACATTTTGGACCCTACTAAGGGAAAGAGATTTGCGAGATGATTCATCAATTTGGAAACGGAATCACGGAGCCCACGGAGGAAAAAAGTGTTTCAGGAAGGACTACCAGTCCCAACATTCAATGCGTGACAGCACTGGGCATGGCCCATTGGGAGCCAATCAAGAACTAATTGCTGATCAACAACTTATAAAATGAACTCTCTGTGATACGTTTGAAATAAAGCAGCCCATGACTAAGGGGCAATGAGCCTTGAAACGCGTTGGGTTTAATTACAGACTTACCGGAATGCCGAAGCGGGTCTCTTTCAAGTAAATAACCGAATGGTTAGCTGGCAGCCGAGTGCGTCCTGAAAAGCCCTTGAGCCTTGTTGGAAAAAATGATTTACACGGTCGCTCTACCGTGCAGGACTGCACCACCTCGCAAAATAGAGGGGCGAGGGCAGGGAACTGAGTCCCAAACCCGTCAGCGCAGTCAGCTTTGAGAAATAATACCCGAATTGACATTTTGGACCCTACTAAGGGAAAGAGATTTGCGAGATGATTCATCAATTTGGAAACGGAATCACGGAGCCCACGGAGGAAAAAAGTGTTTCAGGAAGGACTACCAGTCCCAACATTCAATGCGTGACAGCACTGGGCATGGCCCATTGGGAGCCAATCAAGAACTAATTGCTGATCAACAACTTATAAAATGAACTCTCTGTGATACGTTTGAAATAAAGCAGCCCATGACTAAGGGGCTATGAGCCTTGAAACACATTGGGTTTAATTACAGACTTACCGGAATGCCGGAGCGGGTCTCTTTCAAGTAAATAACCGAATGGTTAGCTGGCAGCCGAGGGCGTCCTGAAAAGCCCTTGAGCCTTGTTGGAAAAAATGATTTACACGGTCGCTCTACCGTGCATGACTGCACCACCTCACAAAATAGAGGGGCGAGGGCAGGGAACTGAGTCCCAAACCCGTCAGCGCAGTCAGCTTTGAGAAATAATACCCAAATTGACATTTTGGACCCTACTAAGGGAAAGAGATTTGCGAGATGATTCATCAATTTGGAAACGGCATCACGGAGCCCACGGAGGAAAAAAGTGTTTCAGGAAGGACTACCAGTCCCAACATTCAATGCGTGACAGCACTGGGCATGGCCCATTGGGAGCCAATCAAGAACTAATTGCTGATCAACAACTTATAAAATGAACTCTCTGTGATACGTTTGAAATAAAGCAGCCCATGACTAAGGGGCAATGAGCCTTGAAACGCATTGGGTTTAATTACAGACTTACCGGAATGCCGAAGCGGGTCTCTTTCAAGTAAATAACCGAATGGTTAGCTGGCAGCCGAGTGCGTCCTGAAAAGCCCTTGAGCCTTGTTGGAAAAAATGATTTACACGGTCGCTCTACCGTGCAGGACTGCACCACCTCGCAAAATAGAGGGGCGAGGGCAGGGAACTGAGTCCCAAACCCGTCAGCGCAGTCAGCTTTTAGAAATAATACCCGAATTGACATTTTGGACCCTACTAAGGGAAAGAGATTTGCGAGATGATTCATCAATTTGGAAACGGAATCACGGAGCCCACGGAGGAAAAAAGTGTTTCAGGAAGGACTACCAGTCCCAACATTCAATGCGTGACAGCACTGGGCATGGCCCATTGGGAGCCAATCAAGAACTAATTGCTGATCAACAACTTATAAAATGAACTCTCTGTGATACGTTTGAAATAAAGCAGCCCATGACTAAGGGGCAATGAGCCTTGAAACGCATTGGGTTTAATTACAGACTTACCGGAATGCCGAAGCGGGTCTCTTTCAAGTAAATAACCGAATGGTTAGCTGGCAGCCGAGTGCGTCCTGAAAAGCCCTTGAGCCTTGTTGGAAAAAATGATTTACACGGTCGCTCTACCGTGCAGGACTGCACCACCTCGCAAAATAGAGGGGCGAGGGCAGGGAACTGAGTCCCAAACCCGTCAGCGCAGTCAGCTTTCAGAAATAATACCCGAATTGACATTTTGGACCCTACTAAGGGAAAGAGATTTGCGAGATGATTCATCAATTTGGAAACGGAATCACGGAGCCCACGGAGGAAAAAAGTGTTTCAGGAAGGACTACCAGTCCCAACATTCAATGCGTGACAGCACTGGGCATGGCCCATTGGGAGCCAATCAAGAACTAATTGCTGATCAACAACTTATAAAATGAACTCTCTGTGATACGTTTGAAATAAAGCAGCCCATGACTAAGGGGCAATGAGCCTTGAAACGCGTTGGGTTTAATTACAGACTTACCGGAATGCCGAAGCGGGTCTCTTTCAAGTAAATAACCGAATGGTTAGCTGGCAGCCGAGTGCGTCCTGAAAAGCCCTTGAGCCTTGTTGGAAAAAATGATTTACACGGTCGCTCTACCGTGCAGGACTGCACCACCTCGCAAAATAGAGGGGCGAGGGCAGGGAACTGAGTCCCAAACCCGTCAGCGCAGTCAGCTTTGAGAAATAATACCCAAATTGACATTTTGGACCCTACTAAGGGAAAGAGATTTGCGAGATGATTCATCAATTTGGAAACGGAATCACGGAGCCCACGGAGGAAAAAAGTGTTTCAGGAAGGACTACCAGTCCCAACATTCAATGCGTGACAGCACTGGGCATGGCCCATTGGGAGCCAATCAAGAACTAATTGCTGATCAACAACTTATAAAATGAACTCTCTGTGATACGTTTGAAATAAAGCAGCCCATGACTAAGGGGCAATGAGCCTTGAAACGCGTTGGGTTTAATTACAGACTTACCGGAATGCCGAAGCGGGTCTCTTTCAAGTAAATAACCGAATGGTTAGCTGGCAGCCGAGTGCGTCCTGAAAAGCCCTTGAGCCTTGTTGGAAAAAATGATTTACACGGTCGCTCTACCGTGCAGGACTGCACCACCTCGCAAAATAGAGGGGCGAGGGCAGGGAACTGAGTCCCAAACCCGTCAGCGCAGTCAGCTTTCAGAAATAATACCCGAATTGACATTTTGGACCCTACTAAGGGAAAGAGATTTGCGAGATGATTCATCAATTTGGAAACGGAATCACGGAGCCCACGGAGGAAAAAAGTGTTTCAGGAAGGACTACCAGTCCCAACATTCAATGCGTGACAGCACTGGTCATGGGCCATTGGCAGCCAATCAAGAACTAATTGCTGATCAACAACTTATAAAATGAACTCTCTGTGATACGTTTGAAATAAAGCAGCCCATGACTAAGGGGCAATGAGCCTTGAAACGCGTTGGGTTTAATTACAGACTTACCGGAATGCCGAAGCGGGTCTCTTTCAAGTAAATAACCGAATGGTTAGCTGGCAGCCGAGTGCGTCCTGAAAAGCCCTTGAGCCTTGTTGGAAAAAATGATTTACACGGTCGCTCTACCGTGCAGGACTGCACCACCTCGCAAAATAGAGGGGCGAGGGCAGGGAACTGAGTCCCAAACCCGTCAGCGCAGTCAGCTTTGAGAAATAATACCCGAATTGACATTTTGGACCCTACTAAGGGAAAGAGATTTGCGAGATGATTCATCAATTTGGAAACGGAATCACGGAGCCCACGGAGGAAAAAAGTGTTTCAGGAAGGACTACCAGTCCCAACATTCAATGCGTGACAGCACTGGGCATGGCCCATTGGGAGCCAATCAAGAACTAATTGCTGATCAACAACTTATAAAATGAACTCTCTGTGATACGTTTGAAATAAAGCAGCCCATGACTAAGGGGCAATGAGCCTTGAAACGTGTTGGGTTTAATTACAGACTTACCGGAATGCCGAAGCGGGTCTCTTTCAAGTAAATAACCGAATGGTTAGCACGCAGCCGAGTGCGTCCTGAAAAGCCCTTGAGCCTTGTTGGAAAATTGATTTACACGGTCTCTCTACCGTGCAGGACTGCACCACCTCGCAAAATAGAGGGGCGAGGGCAGGGAACTGAGTCCCAAACCCGTCAGCGCAGTCAGCTTTTAGAAATAATACCCGAATTGACATTTTGGACCCTACTAAGGGAAAGAGATTTGCGAGATGATTCATCAATTTGGAAACGGAATCAAGGAGCCCACGGAGGAAAAAAGTGTTTCAGGAAGGACTACCAGTCCCAACATTCAATGCGTGACAGCACTGGTCATGCCCATTTGGAGCCAATCAAGAACTAATTGCTGATCAACAACTTATAAAATGAACTCTCTGTGATACGTTTGAAATAAAGCAGCCCATGACTAAGGGGCAATGAGCCTTGAAACACGTTGGGTTTAATTACAGACTTACCGGAATGCCGAAGCGGGTCTTTTTCAAGTAAATAACAGAATGGTTAGCTGGCAGCCGAGTGCGTCCTGAAAAGCCCTTGAGCCTTGTTGGAAAAAATGATTTACACGGTCGCTCTACCGTGCAGGACTGCACCACCTCGCAAAATAGAGGGGCGAGGGCAGGGAACTGAGTCCCAAACCCGTCAGCGCAGTCAGCTTTGAGAAATAATACCCGAATTGACATTTTGGACCCTACTAAGGGAAAGAGATTTGCGAGATGATTCATCAATTTGGAAACGGAATCACGGAGCCCACGGAGGAAAAAAGTGTTTCAGGAAGGACTACCAGTCCCAACATTCAATGCGTGACAGCACTGTGCATGGCCCATTGGGAGCCAATCAAGAACTAATTGCTGATCAACAACTTATAAAATGAACTCTCTGTGATACGTTTGAAATAAAGCAGCCCATGACTAAGGGGCAATGAGCCTTGAAACGCGTTGGGTTTAATTACAGACTTACCGGAATGCCGAAGCAGGTCTCTTTCAAGTAAATAACCCAATGGATAGCTGGCAGCCGAGTGCGTCCTGAAAAGCCCTTAAGCCTTGTGGGAAAAAATGATTTACACGGTCGCTCTACCGTGCAGGACTGCACCACCTCGCAAAATAGAGGGGCGAGGGCAGGGAACTGAGTCCCAAACCCGTCAGCACAGTCAGCTTTGAGAAATAATACCCAAATTGACATTTTGGACCCTACTAAGGGAAAGAGATTTGCGAGATGATTCATCAATTTGGAAACGGAATCACGGAGCCCACGGAGGAAAAAAGTGTTTCAGGAAGGACTACCAGTCCCAACATTCAATGCGTGACAGCACTGGGCATGGCCCATTGGGAGCCAATCAAGAACTAATTGCTGATCAACAACTTATAAAATGAACTCTCTGTGATACGTTTGAAATAAAGCAGCCCATGACTAAGGGGCAATGAGCCTTGAAACGCGTTGGGTTTAATTACAGACTTACCGGAATGCCGAAGCGGGTCTCTTTCAAGTAAATAACCGAATGGTTAGCTGGCAGCCGAGTGCGTCCTGAAAAGCCCTTGAGCCTTGTTGGAAAAAATGATTTACACGGTCGCTCTACCGTGCAGGACTGCACCACCTCGCAAAATAGAGGGGCGAGGGCAGGGAACTGAGTCCCAAACCCGTCAGCGCAGTCAGCTTTCAGAAATAATACCCAAATTGACATTTTGGACCCTACTAAGGGAAAGAGATTTGCGAGATGATTCATCAATTTGGAAACGGAATCACGGAGCCCACGGAGGAAAAAAGTGTTTCAGGAAGGACTACCAGTCCCAACATTCAATGCGTGACAGCACTGGGCATGGCCCATTGGGAGCCAATCAAGAACTAATTGCTGATCAACAACTTATAAAATGAACTCTCTGTGATACGTTTGAAATAAAGCAGCCCATGACTAAGGGGCAATGAGCCTTGAAACGCATTGGGTTTAATTACAGACTTACCGGAATGCCGAAGCGGGTCTCTTTCAAGTAAATAACCGAATGGTTAGCTGGCAGCCGAGTGCGTCCTGAAAAGCCCTTGAGCCTTGTTGGAAAAAATGATTTACACGGTCGCTCTACCGTGCAGGACTGCACCACCTCGCAAAATAGAGGGGCGAGGGCAGGGAACTGAGTCCCAAACCCGTCAGCGCAGTCAGCTTTTAGAAATAATACCCGAATTGACATTTTGGACCCTACTAAGGGAAAGAGATTTGCGAGATGATTCATCAATTTGGAAACGGAATCACGGAGCCCACGGAGGAAAAAAGTGTTTCAGGAAGGACTACCAGTCCCAACATTCAATGCGTGACAGCACTGGGCATGGCCCATTGGGAGCCAATCAAGAACTAATTGCTGATCAACAACTTATAAAATGAACTCTCTGTGATACGTTTGAAATAAAGCAGCCCATGACTAAGGGGCAATGAGCCTTGAAACGCATTGGGTTTAATTACAGACTTACCGGAATGCCGAAGCGGGTCTCTTTCAAGTAAATAACCGAATGGTTAGCTGGCAGCCGAGTGCGTCCTGAAAAGCCCTTGAGCCTTGTTGGAAAAAATGATTTACACGGTCGCTCTACCGTGCAGGACTGCACCACCTCGCAAAATAGAGGGGCGAGGGCAGGGAACTGAGTCCCAAACCCGTCAGCGCAGTCAGCTTTCAGAAATAATACCTGAATTGACATTTTGGATCCTACTAAGGGAAAGAGATTTCCGAGATGATTCATCAATTTGGAAACGGAATCAAGGAGCCCACGGAGGAAAAAAGTGTTTCAGGAAGGACTACCAGTCCCAACTTTCAATGCGTGACAGCACTAGTCATGGCTCATTGGGAGCCAATCAAGAACTAATTGCTGATCAACAACTTATAAAATGAACTCTCTGTGATACTTATGAAAAAAAAGCAGCGCATGACTAAGGGGCAATGAGCCTTGAAACGCGTTGGGTTTAATTACAGACTTACCGGAATGCCGAAGCGGGTCTCTTTCAAGTAAATAACCGAATGGTTAGCTGGCAGCCGAGTGCGTCCTGAAAAGCCCTTGAGCCTTGTTGGAAAATTGATTTACACGGTCGCTCTACCATGCAGGACTGCACCACCTCGCAAAATAGAGGGGCGAGGGCAGGGAACTGAGTCCCAAACCCGTCAGCGCAGTCAGCTTTGAGAAATAATACCCAAATTGACATTTTGGACCCTACTAAGGGAAAGAGATTTGCGAGATGATTCATCAATTTGGAAACGGAATCACGGAGCCCACGGAGGAAAAAAGTGTTTCAGGAAGGACTACCAGTCCCAACATTCAATGCGTGACAGCACTGTGCATGGCCCATTGGCAGCCAATCAAGAACTAATTGCTGATCAACAACTTATAAAATGAACTCTCTGTGATACGTTTGAAATAAAGCAGCCCATGACTAAGGGGCAATGAGCCTTGAAACGTGTTGGGATTAGTTACAGACTTACCGGAATGCCGAAGCAGGTCTCGATCAAATAAATAACCGAATGGATAGCTGGCAGCCGAGAGCGTCCTGAAAAGCCCTTGAGCCTTGTTGGAAAAAATAATTTACACGGTCGCTGTCGTGCAGGACTGCACCACCTCGCAAAATAGAGGGGCGAGGGCAGGGAACTGAGTCCCAAACCCGTCAGCGCAGTCAGCTTTCAGAAATAATACCTGAATTGACATTTTGGACCCTACTAAGGGAAAGAGATTTGCGAGATGATTCATCAATTTGGAAACGGAATCAAGGAGCCCACGGAGGAAAAAACTGTTTCAGGAAGGACTACCAGTCCCAACATTCAATGCGTGACATCACTGGTCATGGCTCATTGGGAGCCAATCAAGAACTAATTGCTGATCAACAACGTATAAAATGAACTCTCTGTGATACGTTTGAAAATAAAGCAGCGCATGACTAAGGGGCAATGAGCCTTGAAACGCGTTGGGTTTAATTACAGACTTACCGGAATGCCGAAGCGGGTCTCTTTCAAGTAAATAACCGAATGGTTAGCTGGCAGCCGAGTGCGTCCTGAAAAGCCCTTGAGCCTTGTTGGAAAATTGATTTACACGGTCGCTCTACCGTGCAGGACTGCAGCACCTCGCAAAATCTAGGGGCGAGGGCAGGGAACTGAGTCCCAAACCCGTCAGCGCAGTCAGCTTTAAGAAATAATACCCGAATTGACATTTTGGACCCTACTAAGGGAAAGAGATTTGCGAGATGATTCATCAATTTGGAAACGGAATCACGGAGCCCACGGAGGAAAAAAGTGTTTCAGGAAGGACTACCAGTCCCAACATTCAATGCGTGACAGCACTGTGCATGGCCCATTGGGAGCCAATCAAGAACTAATTGCTGATCAACAACTTATAAAATGAACTCTCTGTGATACGTTTGAAATAAAGCAGCCCATGACTAAGGGGCAATGAGCCTTGAAACGTGTTGGGTTTAGTTACAGACTTACCGGAATGCCGAAGCAGGTCTCTTTCAAGTAAATAACCGAATGGATAGCTGGCAGCCGAGAGCGTCCTGAAAAGCCCTTGGGCCTTGTTGGAAAAAATAATTTACACGGTCGCTCTACCGTGCAGGACTGCACCACCTCACAAAATAGAGGGGCGAGGGCAGGGAACTGAGTCCCAAACCCGTCAGCGCAGTCAGCTTTTAGAAATAATACCCGAATTGACATTTTGGACCCTACTAAGGGAAATAGATTTGCGAGATGATTCATCAATTTGGAACGGAATCAAGGAGCCCACGGAGGAAAAAAGTGTTTCAGGAAGGACTACCAGTCCCAACATTCAATGCGTGACAGCACTGGTCATGGCTCATTGGGAGCCAATCAAGAACTAATTGCTGATCAACAACTTATAAAATGAACTCTCTGTGATACGTTTGAAAAAAAAGCAGCCCATGACTAAGGGGCAATGAGCCTTGAAACGCGTTGGGTTTAATTACAGACTTACCGGAATGCCGAAGCGGGTATCTTTCAAGTAAATAACCGAATGGTTAGCTGGCAGCCGAGTGCGTCCTGAAAGGCCCTTGAGCCTTGTTGGAAAAAATGATTTACACGGTCGCTCTACCGTGCAGGACTGCACCACCTCGCAAAATAGAGGGGCGAGGGCAGGGAACTGAGTCCCAAACCCTTCAGCGCAGTCAGCTTTGATAAATAATACCCGAATTGACATTTTGGACCCTACTAAGGGAAAGAGATTTGCGAGATGATTCATCAATTTGGAAACGGAATCACGGAGCCCATGGAGGAAAAAAGTGTTTCAGGAAGGACTACCAGTCCCAACATTCAATGCGTGACAGCACTGTGCATGGCCCATTGGGAGCCAATCAAGAACTAATTGCTGATCAACAACTTATAAAATGAACTCTCTGTGATACGTTTGAAATAAAGCAGCCCATGACTAAGGGGCAATGAGCCTTGAAACGTGTTGGGTTTAATTACAGACTTACCGGAATGCCGAAGCAGGTCTCTTTCAAGTAAATAACCGAATGGTTAGCTGGCAGCCGAGTGCGTCCTGAAAAGCCCTTGAGCCTTGTTGGAAAAAATAATTTACACGGTCGCTCTACCGTGCAGGACTGCACCACCTCGCAAAATAGAGGGGCGAGGGCAGGGAACTGAGTCCCAAACCCGTCAGCGCAGTCAGCTTTTAGAAATAATACCCAAATTGACATTTTGGACCCTACTAAGGGAAAGAGATTTGGGAGATGATTCATCAATTTGGAAACGGAATCACGGAGCCCACGGAGGAAAAAAGTGTTTCAGGAAGGACTACCAGTCCCAACATTCAATGCGTGACAGCACTGGGCATGGCCCATTGGGAGCCAATCAAGAACTAATTGCTGATCAACAACTTATAAAATGAACTCTCTGTGATACGTTTGAAATAAAGCAGCCCATGACTAAGGGGCAATGAGCCTTGAAACGCGTTGGGTTTAATTACAGACTTACCGGAATGCCGAAGCGGGTCTCTTTCAAGTAAATAACCGAATGGTTAGCTGGCAGCCGAGTGCGTCCTGAAAAGCCCTTGAGCCTTGTTGGAAAAAATGATTTACACGGTCGCTCTACTGTGCAGGACTGCACCACCTCGCAAAATAGAGGGGCGATGGCAAGGAACTGAGTCCCAAACCCGCCAGCGCAGTCAGCTTTCAGAAATAATACCCAAATTGACATTTTGGACCCTATTAAGGGAAAGAGATTTGCGAGATGATTCACCAATTTGGAAACGGAATCACGGAGCCCACGGAGGAAAAAAGTGTTTCAGGAAGGACTACCAGTCCCAACATTCAATGCGTGACAGCACTGGGCATGGCCCATTGGGAGCCAATCAAGAACTAATTGCTGATCAACAACTTATAAAATGAACTCTCTGTGATACGTTTGAAATAAAGCAGCCCATGACTAAGGGGCAATGAGCCTTGAAACGTGTTGGGTTTAATTACAGACTTACCGGAATGCCGAAGCGGGTCTCTTTCAAGTAAATAACCGAATGGTTAGCTGGCAGCCGAGTGCGTCCTGAAAAGCCCTTGAGCCTTGTTGGAAAAAATGATTTACACGGTCGCTCTACCGTGCAGGACTGCACCACCTCGCAAAATAGAGGGGCGAGGGCAGGGAACTGAGTCCCAAACCCGTCAGCGCAGTCAGCTTTTAGAAATAATACCCGAATTGACATTTTGGACCCTACTAAGGGAAAGAGATTTGCGAGATGATTCATCAATTTGGAAACGGAATCACGGAGCCCACGGAGGAAAAAAGTGTTTCAGGAAGGACTACCAGTCCCAACATTCAATGCGTGACAGCACTGGGCATGGCCCATTGGGAGCCAATCAAGAACTAATTGCTGATCAACAACTTATAAAATGAACTCTCTGTGATACGTTTGAAATAAAGCAGCCCATGACTAAGGGGCAATGAGCCTTGAAACGCGTTGGGTTTAATTACAGACTTACCGGAATGCCGAAGCGGGTCTCTTTCAAGTAAATAACCGAATGGTTAGCTGGCAGCCGAGTGCGTCCTGAAAAGCCCTTGAGCCTTGTTGGAAAAAATGATTTACACGGTCGCTCTACCGTGCAGGACTGCACCACCTCGCAAAATAGAGGGGCGAGGGCAGGGAACTGAGTCCCAAACCCGTCAGCGCAGTCAGCTTTGAGAAATAATACCCGAATTGACATTTTGGACCCTACTAAGGGAAAGAGATTTGCGAGATGATTCATCAATTTGGAAACGGAATCACGGAGCCCACGGAGGAAAAAAGTGTTTCAGGAAGGACTACCAGTCCCAACATTCAATGCGTGACAGCACTGTGCATGGCCCATTGGGAGCCAATCAAGAACTAATTGCTGATCAACAACTTATAAAATGAACTCTCTGTGATACGTTTGAAATAAAGCAGCCCATGACTAAGGGGCAATGAGCCTTGAAACGTGTTGGGTTTAATTACAGACTTACCGGAATGCCGAAGCAGGTCTCTTTCAAGTAAATAACCGAATGGTTAGCTGGCAGCCGAGTGCGTCCTGAAAAGCCCTTGAGCCTTGTTGGAAAAAATAATTTACACGGTCGCTCTACCGTGCAGGACTGCACCACCTCGCAAAATAGAGGGGCGAGGGCAGGGAACTGAGTCCCAAACCCGTCAGCGCAGTCAGCTTTTAGAAATAATACCCAAATTGACATTTTGGACCCTACTAAGGGAAAGAGATTTGGGAGATGATTCATCAATTTGGAAACGGAATCACGGAGCCCACGGAGGAAAAAAGTGTTTCAGGAAGGACTACCAGTCCCAACATTCAATGCGTGACAGCACTGGGCATGGCCCATTGGGAGCCAATCAAGAACTAATTGCTGATCAACAACTTATAAAATGAACTCTCTGTGATACGTTTGAAATAAAGCAGCCCATGACTAAGGGGCAATGAGCCTTGAAACGCGTTGGGTTTAATTACAGACTTACCGGAATGCCGAAGCGGGTCTCTTTCAAGTAAATAACCGAATGGTTAGCTGGCAGCCGAGTGCGTCCTGAAAAGCCCTTGAGCCTTGTTGGAAAAAATGATTTACACGGTCGCTCTACCGTGCAGGACTGCACCACCTCGCAAAATAGAGGGGCGAGGGCAGGGAACTGAGTCCCAAACCCGTCAGCGCAGTCAGCTTTCAGAAATAATACCCAAATTGACATTTTGGACCCTACTAAGGGAAAGAGATTTGCGAGATGATTCATCAATTTGGAAACGGAATCACGGAGCCCACGGAGGAAAAAAGTGTTTCAGGAAGGACTACCAGTCCCAACATTCAATGCGTGACAGCACTGGGCATGGCCCATTGGGAGCCAATCAAGAACTAATTGCTGATCAACAACTTATAAAATGAACTCTCTGTGATACGTTTGAAATAAAGCAGCCCATGACTAAGGGGCAATGAGCCTTGAAACGCATTGGGTTTAATTACAGACTTACCGGAATGCCGAAGCGGGTCTCTTTCAAGTAAATAACCGAATGGTTAGCTGGCAGCCGAGTGCGTCCTGAAAAGCCCTTGAGCCTTGTTGGAAAAAATGATTTACACGGTCGCTCTACCGTGCAGGACTGCACCACCTCGCAAAATAGAGGGGCGAGGGCAGGGAACTGAGTCCCAAACCCGTCAGCGCAGTCAGCTTTGAGAAATAATACCCGAATTGACATTTTGGACCCTACTAAGGGAAAGAGATTTGCGAGATGATTCATCAATTTGGAAACGGAATCACGGAGCCCACGGAGGAAAAAAGTGTTTCAGGAAGGACTACCAGTCCCAACATTCAATGCGTGACAGCACTGGGCATGGCCCATTGGGAGCCAATCAAGAACTAATTGCTGATCAACAACTTATAAAATGAACTCTCTGTGATACGTTTGAAATAAAGCAGCCCATGACTAAGGGGCAATGAGCCTTGAAACGCATTGGGTTTAATTACAGACTTACCGGAATGCCGAAGCGGGTCTCTTTCAAGTAAATAACCGAATGGTTAGCTGGCAGCCGAGTGCGTCCTGAAAAGCCCTTGAGCCTTGTTGGAAAAAATGATTTACACGGTCGCTCTACCGTGCAGGACTGCACCACCTCGCAAAATAGAGGGGCGAGGGCAGGGAACTGAGTCCCAAACCCGTCAGCGCAGTCAGCTTTCAGAAATAATACCCGAATTGACATTTTGGACCCTACTAAGGGAAAGAGATTTGCGAGATGATTCATCAATTTGGAAACGGAATCAAGGAGCCCACGGAGGAAAAAAGTGTTTCAGGAAGGACTACCAGTCCCAACATTCAATGCGTGACAGCACTGGGCATGGCCCATTGGGAGCCAATCAAGAACTAATTGCTGATCAACAACTTATAAAATGAACTCTCTGTGATACGTTTGAAATAAAGCAGCCCATGACTAAGGGGCAATGAGCCTTGAAACGCGTTGGGTTTAATTACAGACTTACCGGAATGCCGAAGCGGGTCTCTTTCAAGTAAATAACCGAATGGTTAGCTGGCAGCCGAGTGCGTCCTGAAAAGCCCTTGAGCCTTGTTGGAAAAAATGATTTACACGGTCGCTCTACCGTGCAGGACTGCACCACCTCGCAAAATAGAGGGGCGAGGGCAGGGAACTGAGTCCCAAGCCCGTCAGAGCAGTCAGCTTTGAGAAATAATACCCGAATTGACATTTCGGACCCTACTAAGGGAAAGAGATTTGCGAGATGATTCATCAATTTGGAAACGGAATCACGGAGCCCACGGAGGAAAAAAGTGTTTCAGGAAGGACTACCAGTCCCAACATTCAATGCGTGACAGCACTGGGCATGGCCCATTGGGAGCCAATCAAGAACTAATTGCTGATCAACAACTGATAAAATGAACTCTCTGTGATACGTTTGAAATAAAGCAGCCCATGACTAAGGGGCAATTAGCCTTGAAACGCGTTGGGTTTACTTACAGACTTACCAGAATGCCGAATCGGGTCTCTTTCAAGTAAATAACCGAATGGTTAGCTGGCAGACGAGTGCATCCTGAAAAGTCCTTGAGCCTTGTTGGAAAAAATGATTTTCACGGTCACTCTGCCGTGCAGGACTGCACCACCTCGCAAAATAGAGGGGCGAGGGCAGGGAACTGAGTCCCAAACCCGTCAGCGCAGTCAGCTTTTAGAAATAATACCCGAATTGACATTTTGGACCCTACTAAGGGAAAGAGATTTGGGAGATGATTCATCAATTTGGAAACGGAATCACGGAGCCCAGGGAGGAAAAAGTGTTTCAGGAAGGACTACCAGTCCCAACATTCAATGCGTGACAGCACTGGGCATGGCCACATTGGGAGCCAATCAAGAACTAATTGCTGATCAACAACTTATAAAATGAACTCTCTGTGATACGTTTGAAATAAAGCAGCCCATGACTAAGGGGCTATGAGCCTTGAAACACATTGGGTTTAATTACAGACTTTCCGGAATGCCGAAGCGGGTCTCTTTCAAGTAAATAACCGAATGGTTAGCTGGCAAGTAAATAACCGAATGGTTAGCTGGCAGCCGACAGCACTGGGCATGGCCCATTGGGAGCCAATCAAGAAGTAATTGCTGATCAACAACTTATAAAATGAACTCTCTGTGATACGTTTGAAATAAAGCAGCCCATGACTAAGGGGCAATGAGGCTTGAAACACATTGGGTTTAATTACAGACTTACCGGAATGCCGGAGCGGGTCTCTTTCAAGTAAATAACCAAATGGTTAGCTGGCAGCCGAGTGCGTCCTGAAAAGCCCTTGAGCCTTGTTGGAAAAAATGATTTACACGGTCGCTCTACCGTGCAGGACTGCACCACCTCGCAAAATAGAGGGGCGAGTGCAGGGAACTGAGTCCCAAACCCGTCAGCGCAGTCAGCTTTCAGAAATAATACCCAAATTGTCATTTTGGACCCTACTAAGGGAAAGAGATTTGCGTGATGATTCATCAATTTGAAAACGGAATCACGGAGCCCACGGAGGAAAAAAGTGTTTCAGGAAGGACTACCAGTCCCAACATTCAATGCATGACAGCACTGGGCATGGCCCATTGGGAGCCAATCAAGAACTAATTGCTGATCAACAACTTATAAAATGAACTCTCTGTGATACGTTTGAAATAAAGCAGCCCATGACTAAGGGGCAATGAGGCTTGAAACACATTGGGTTTAATTACAGACTTACCGGAATGCCGGAGCGGGTCTCTTTCAAGTAAATAACCAAATGGTTAGCTGGCAGGCGAGTGCGTCCTGAAAAGCCCTTGAGCCTTGTTGGAAAAAATGATTTACACGGTCGCTCTACCGTGCAGGACTGCACCACCTCGCAAAATAGAGGGGCGAGGGCAGGGAACTGAGTCCCAAACCCGTCAGCGCAGTCAGCTTTCAGAAATAATACCCGAATTGACATTTTGGACCCTGCTAAGGGAAAGAGATTTGCGAGATGATTCATCAATTTGGAAACGGAATCACGGAGCCCACGGAGGAAAAAAGAGTTTCAGGAAGGACTACCAGTCCCAACATTCAATGCGTGACAGCACTGGGTATGGCCCATTGGGAGCCAATCAATAACTAATTGCTGATCAACAACTTATAAAATGAACTCTCTGTGATACGTTTGAAATAAAGCAGCCCATGACTAAGGGGCAATGAGCCTTGAAACGCATTGGGTTTAATTACAGACTTACCGGAATGCCGAAGCGGGTCTCTTTTAAGTAAATAACCGAATGGTTAGCTGGCAGCCGAGTGCGTCCTGAAAAGCCCTTGAGCCTTGTTGGAAAAAATGATTTACACGGTCGCTCTACTGTGCAGGACTGCACCACCTCGCAAAATAGAGGGGCGAGGGCAGGAAACTGAGTCCCAAACCCGTCAGCGCAGTCAGCTTTCAGAAATAATACCCGAATTGACATTTTGGACCCTACTAAGGGAAAGAGATTTGCGAGATGATTCATCAATTTGGAAAAGGAATCAAGGAGCCCACGGAGGAAAAAAGTGTTTCAGGAAGGACTACCAGTCCGAACATTCAATGCGTGACAGCACTGGTCATGGCTCATTGGGAGCCAATCAAGAACTAATTGCTGATCAACAACTTATAAAATGAACTCTCTGTGATACGTTTGAAAAAAAAGCAGCCCATGACTAAGGGGCAATGAGCCTTGAAACGCGTTGGGTTTAATTACAGACTTACCGGAATGCCGAAGCAGGTCTCTTTCAAGTAAATAACCGAATGGTTAGCTGGCAGCCGAGTGCGTCCTGAAAAGCCCTTGAACCTTTTTGGAAAAAATGATTTACATGGTCGCTCTACCGTGCAGGACTGCACCACCTCGCACAATAGAGGGGCGAGGGCAGGGAACTGAGTCCCAAGCCCGTCAGCGCAGTCAGCTTTGAGAAATAATACCCGAATTGACATTTCGGACCCTACTAAGGGAAAGAGATTTGCGAGATGATTCATCAATTTGGAAACGGAATCACGGAGCCCACGGAGGAAAAAAGTGTTTCAGGAAGGACTACCAGTCCCAACATTCAATGCGTGACAGCACTGGGCATGGCCCATTGGGAGCCAATAAAGAACTAAGTGCTGATCAACAACTGATAAAATGAACTCTCTGTGATACGTTTGAAATAAAGCAGCCCATGACTAAGGGGCAATTAGCCTTGAAACGCGTTGGGTTTACTTACAGACTTACCAGAATGCCGAATCGGGTCTCTTTCAAGTAAATAACCGAATGGTTAGCTGGCAGACGAGTGCGTCCTGAAAAGTCCTTGAGCCTTGTTGGAAAAAATGATTTTCACGGTCACTCTGCCGTGCAGGACTGCACCACCTCGCAAAATAGAGGGGCGAGGGCAGGGAACTGAGTCCCAAACCCGTCAGCGCAGTCAGCTTTTAGAAATAATACCCGAATTGACATTTTGGACCCTACTAAGGGAAAGAGATTTGGGAGATGATTCATCAATTTGGAAACGGAATCACGGAGCCCACGGAGGAAAAAAGTGTTTCAGGAAGGACTACCAGTCCCAACATTCAATGCGTGACAGCACTGGGCATGGCCACATTGGGAGCCAATCAAGAACTAATTGCTGATCAACAACTTATAAAATGAACTCTCTGTGATACGTTTGAAATAAAGCAGCCCATGACTAAGGGGCTATGAGCCTTGAAACACATTGGGTTTAATTACAGACTTTCCGGAATGCCGAAGCGGGTCTCTTTCAAGTAAATAACCGAATGGTTAGCTGGCAAGTAAATAACCGAATGGTTAGCTGGCAGCCGACAGCACTGGGCATGGCCCATTGGGAGCCAATCAAGAAGTAATTGCTGATCAACAACTTATAAAATGAACTCTCTGTGATACGTTTGAAATAAAGCAGCCCATGACTAAGGGGCAATGAGCCTTGAAACGCGTTGGGTTTAATTACAGACTTACCGGAATGCCGAAGCGGGTCTCTTTCAAGTAAATAACCGAATGGTTAGCTGGCAGCCGAGTGCGTCCTGAAAAGCCCTTGAGCCTTGTTGGAAAAAATGATTTACACGGTCGCTCTACTGTGCAGGACTGCACCACCTCGCAAAATAGAGGGGCGATGGCAGGGAACTGAGTCCCAAACCCGCCAGCGCAGTCAGCTTTCAGAAATAATACCCAAATTGACATTTTGGACCCTACTAAGGGAAAGAGATTTGCGTGATGATTCATCAATTTGAAAACGGAATCACGGAGCCCACGGAGGAAAAAAATGTTTCAGGAAGGACTACCAGTCCCAACATTCAATGCGTGACAGCACTGGGCATGGCCCATTGGGAGCCAATCAAGAACTAATTGCTGATCAACAACTTATAAAATGAACTCTCTGTGATACGTTTGAAATAAAGCAGCCCATGACTAAGGGGCAATGAGGCTTGAAACACATTGGGTTTAATTACAGACTTACCGGAATGCCGGAGCGGGTCTCTTTCAAGTAAATAACCAAATGGTTAGCTGGCAGCCGAGTGCGTCCTGAAAAGCCCTTGAGCCTTGTTGGAAAAAATGATTTACACGGTCGCTCTACCGTGCAGAACTGCACCACCTCGCAAAATAAAGGGGCGAGGGCAGGGAACTGAGTCCCAAACCCGTCAGCGCAGTCAGCTTTTAGAAATAATACTCGAATTGACATTTTGGACCCTACTAAGGGAAAGAGATTTGCGAGATGATTCATCAATTTGGAAATGGAATCACGGAGCCCACGTAGGAAAAAAGTGTTTCAGGAAGGACTACCAGTCCCAACATTCAATGCGTGACAGCACTTTTCATGGCTCATTGGGAGCTAATCAAGAACTAATTGCTGATCAACAACTTATAAAATGAACTCTCTGTGATACGTTTGAAATAAAGCAGCCCATGACTAAGGGGCAATGAGCCTTGAAACTCATTGGGTTTAATTACAGACTTACCGGAATGCCGAAGCGGGTCTCTTTCAAGTAAATAACCGAAAGGTTAGCTGGCAGCCGAGTGCGTCCTGAAATGCCCTTGAGCCTTGTTGGAAAAAATGATTTACACGGTCGCTCTACCGTGCAGGACTGCACCACCTCGCAAAATAGAGGGGCGAGGGCAGGGAACTGAGTCCCAAACCCGTCAGCGCAGTCAGCTTTCAGAAATAATACCCGAATTGACATTTTGGACCCTACTAAGGGAAAGAGATTTGCGAGATGCTTCATCAATTTGGAAACGGAATCAAGGAGCCCACGGAGGAAAAAAGTGTTTCAGGAAGGACTACCAGTCCCAACATTCAATGCGTGACAGCACTGGTCATGGCTCATTGGGAGCTAATCAAGAACTAATTGCTGATCAACAACTTATAAAATGAACTCTCTGTGATACGTTTGACAAAAAAGCAGCCCATGACTAAGGGGCAATGAGCCTTGAAACGCGTTGGGTTTAATTACAGACTTACCGGAATGCCGAAGCGGGTCTCTTTCAAGTAAATAACCGAATGGTTAGCTGGCAGCCGAGTGCGAACTGAAAACCCCTTGAGCCTTGTTGGAAAAAATGATTTACACAGTCGTTCTACCGTGCAGGACTGCACCACCTCGCAAAATAGAGGGGCGAGGGCAGGGAACTGAGTCCCAAACCCGTCAGCGCAGTCAGCTTTGAGAAATTATACCCGAATTGACATTTTGGACCCTACTAAGGGAAAGAGATTTGCGAGATGATTCATCAATTTGGAAACGGAATCACGGAGCCCACGGAGGAAAAAAGTGTTTCAGGAAGGACTACCAGTCCCAACATTCAATGCGTGACAGTGTGAGAAGTTGGCCTGGCATATGCTGTCCACTAATTATAGTGGGCACCTTGCACCAGTCCAAACAACCCCTTATTGGAGATAGGTTAAAGACAACCTTTATTGAAAGCTATCCTAGTGGTAGCTATGGAGAGCAGCCTTCAGGCTAAGTCTGGAAGGAATGTAAAGCAGCTTGTTTTACCAGTCTATAATCTCTTGAGTGACCAAATGAAAGAGCACCACACCAGGTATATATTCAAAATATATGTATTTATTACTAAACACACCCCTCTAGTCTCTTTATGAGGCTAGAGTTCGAAGTACATAAGTTATAAGTTATTTAAACACAGTAATAGCACAAATACACGTTTGGGCCCTAGGGGCGTACTCAAACCATATACCAATAAAGTGGTATAAGAACCACGACTGAGCTAGACACTAGGCCTAGAGCCTGTAGAAGTGCTTGGACCACAAGGAACCACCCAAGGTAGTGACACAGGGGACCCACGGGGACGCGTGCAGTGTCGTAACACAGCCGCGAATCGCCGTTAACTTCTATGGAGAAAGTCGCGGTTTGGAATTTAAAGAAAAGGGACACTTAAAGGAGGACTTGGAGCAAACCCTTTGAGAACTAGGTCGTTCTAGAGTCTCTACCCACGGGAGCACCGGAGTACTCTTGTTACCTCACCCAGGGAAGCCGAGTGCATAGGTGCCTTTCGGGGTCGGGTTTCGTCGTCGATTTGAATGGCGATCTGCTGCAAAGTGCTGCTGGCGACCAAGTGAAAAGTGTCCGGGTGGATCCAAAGGTGGATCGGAGATCCGAAGAACCTGAAAGCAGAGGGGACAGAGTCTGGTACACGATGTCTGTCGAGTGCTGAGGTGTCGGCGACCGGATTGGACCCAACACGCCTTGGCAACGGCAAGTCTCGATGAAGATGAAGATTGACGATTGTGCAGACCAGCAAGGTCTGAGGAACTCAACCAGCAAGGGTAAGTGAGGGCAAGCCTGGAGCAACCAGGGAGCCCAAGTAGAAAAATATTGGCCTTCGTGAAGGGCTACTAGCCAATGGGCTAGCGACCGCGAAGGAGTCTCAAGACGGTGCACGTGGAGCTGGCTCACAGGACACTCGTGGAGTGGAGGCCAGTGATCTTCGGTGCAGTTGGTGCTGGAGGCTGGGGCTACTCAGAGCCCAAAGCACGACTTTGTGGGAGACCCAGAAGAGGATGCACTTGCAAATGCGTGCGGTGTCCAGGGGTCATGGTTCCACGTTACCCACGACAGCTACGGGCCTCAGCTTTGCTGGGGACTCAGGGCAGCCTCGGGGAAGTCTGGAAATCCACCTCTGGTGATGCAAAGACTTCGGCGTCCGACGAGAGCTTCAGCGATGCAGACCGGACAATTGCTTCTTTGGTGCCTGCCAAGCAGGGGAGTCACTCCTTGACCCCAAGGGAGATTCTTCTGTCCTCTAATCTTTAAGTAGAGGGTCGAAGGTCCAGGATTCTGTGTCAGAGTTTCGTCCAGGGATAATCTAAAGTCCTAAGGACTGGGGTCCCATACTTATACTAAGTTTAGGGGTTGGACTTACTCTGTGGTCCCACCTGTGAGAAGTTGGCCTGGCATATGCTGTCCACTAATTATAGTGGGCACCTTGCACCAGTCCAAACAACCCCTTATTGGAGATAGGTTAAAGACAACCTTTATTGAAAGCTATCCTAGTGGTAGCTATGGAGAGCAGCCTTCAGGCTAAGTCTTGAAGGAATGTAAAGCAGCTTGTTTTACCAGTCTATAATCTCTTGAGTGATCAAATGAAAGAGCACCACACCAGGTATATATTCAAAATATATGTATTTATTGCTAAACACACCCCTCTAGTCTCTTTATGAGGCTAGAGTTCGAAGTACATAAGTTATAAGATATTAAATCACAGTAATAGCACAAATACACGTTTGGGCCCTAGGGGCGTACCAAACCATATACCAATAAAGTGGTATGCGAACCACGACTGAACTAGACACTAGGCCTAGAGCCTCTAGAAGTGCTTGGACCACAAGGAACCACCCAAGGTAGTGACACAGGGGACCCACGGGAGACGCGTGCAGTGTAAATACACAACCGCGATACGCCGTTAACTTCTATGGAGAAAGTCGGGATCGGGAAAATAGAGGAAAGGGACACTTAAAAGAGGACTAGGACAAAACCCTTTGAGATCTAGGACTTTGAAGAGTCTCTACCCACGGGAGCACCGGAGTACTCGTGTTACCTCACCCAGGGAAGCCGGGTGCATAGGTGCCTTTCGGGGTCGGGTTTCGTCGTCGATTCGAATGGCGATCTGCTGCAAAGTGCTGCTGGCGGCCAAGAGAAAAGTGTCCGGGTGGATCCAAGAGTGGATCGGAGTTCTGGTGAACCTGAAAGCAGAGGGGACAGAGTCTGGGTCACTAGCCAGTGACCAGGAAGGCGATGGACAGATGCCCACCGATGTCGAGTGCTTCAGGTGCGTTGACGGTCGTCTTGACTCTTCAGCCACGAGGTACGGGAGGCGTTGTCGGCGACTAGGAGCAGGATTCGGGCTGGTACACGATGTCTGTCGAGTGCTGAGGTGTCGGCGACCGGATTGGACCCAACAAGCCTTGGCAACGGCAAGTCTCGATTAAGATGTAGATCGTCGATGGTGCAGACCAGCAAGGTCTGTGGAACTCACCCAGCAAGGGTAAGTGAGGGCAGGCCTGGAGCAACCAGGATGCCAAGTAAGAAAAGGATTGGCCTTCGTTAAGGGCTACTAGCCAACGGGCTAGCGACCGCGAAGGAGCCTCGTGACGCCGCACGTGGAGCTGGCTTACAGGACACTCGTGGAGTGGGGGCCAGTGATCTTCGGTGCAGGTGGTGCTGGAGGCTAGGGCTACTCGGAGCCCAAAGCACGACTTCTTGGGAGACCCAGAAGAGGATGCACTTGCAAATGTGCTTGGTGTCCAGGGGTCACGGTCTCAAGTCACCCACGATAGCCACGGGCCTCAGCTTTGCTGGGGACTCAGGGTAGCCTCGGGGAAGTCTGAGAATCCACCTCTGGTGATGCGATGACTTCGGCGTCCGACGGGAGCTTCAGAAATGCGAACCGGACAGATGCTTCTTTGGTGCCTGCCAAGCAGGGGAGTCACTCCTTGACCCCAAGGGAGATTCTTCAGTCCTCTAATCTTGTCGTAGAGCGTCGAAGGTCCAGGATTTCAGTTTCAGAGTTTCGTCCAGGTATAATCTAATCTTGCTGTGGCAAGGGTTCCCCATTTTAACTAGTAAAACAGGGAGGGACTAACTCTATGACCCCACCTATGGGAGGGTCAAGGGAGGGGTGGCTACACCCACTTCCCTTTGTCCAGTTTCGCGCCAGAGCAGGGGCAGGTAGCCCCTGAGCTGGTTTGAACTGGCATATGCACAGAGGAGCCTTTTGCTCCCCCAGTGCAGGACTTCAAAGCACTCTAAGAGTGCACCCACCCAGCCCCAATACACATTATCCTGTCTGGGGAGGTGGTCACACCTCCCTGCAACAGGAAACCTATTGTCCAGGCCTCCCCTGCCGGAGTTTCGTCCAGCAGCAGGAGGCCAGACTTGTGTCTGTGGCAGCAGCATCCATTTTGTGATGCCAGGGCTTCAGAAAGAAGTTACCGGGTAAGCCAGAGTTAACATGTCTTTCCATCTAGAAGGGTGGAATGCTACCCCCGCCGCCAGCATTGGCGGGTGGGTAGTATTCCAAGATGTTTGACACCAAACACGACATGTTTAGGTGCAGCCATTCCAAAGTTAGCATTTTACCGCGAGGATATAATGCGCTTAAGAGTATATGGTCAGGCTGCACTACAAACAGCATCAGAGATGGTCTCCGAACGCTGCAGAGGGGCCCTGCTCATGCAGGGGCACCCTCTCACATAGGAACCATGCACTCTGCCTTTAGGATTGATAAGGCCTGCCTTAGGAGTGACTTATAGGTTTATATGTGTGTATGTATTTAGTGATATAGGTAACCTATATCACAGTAAGGGGTGCATGCACCACCTTACCCAGGCTGCAGTAGCAGACCTGTGGTGTCAGTTTGGATGGCCTTCCAGGGGTGGCACAATACGTGCTGCAGCCCCTGGTAGGCCTCTGAGGTACCTATGCCCTTGGTACATAGTATACCATATACTAGGGACTTATAAGGGCACTCCAGATTCCAATCAGAGATGTGCCTAAGGCACATGGAAACCATTTTACAGAGAAAGCAGATAGACTGGGGCCCTGAATAGCAGGATCCCAGTCCAACTAAGTCATAAACCAGCAAAACACCATAAAAAAGTGGGGGCAACCATATAGTCAGATTCCACCTTCCTACATAACCCCCCCAAACGAAAGGAGATAAGGCTAACCTTGGCCAGTTGAGCCTTCATTGACTAAGTGGTCATATAAGGAAGCACCTGCACTAGCATGGTTGCCCCCTGTCTTATGGTCCACTAAGCAATCCCTCACCCTAAGGGTATGAGAGGGTCTCCACCATGGGGAATCACTACCTGTGGTGTGCTTAGGTAAAGTACAAGGCTGGTGAGGTGTCTGAGTAGAGAAGTGAGGCCCTAGGAATGTTGGCCTCAGCTTCCTCAGATCACTGGTCACCATGTATGCCTGTCTTTCCATGACTGAGTTGCACTTTGCTCTAAGGGTCAACCTTTGGCTGCCTACAGCTGGGGGTTGGGTCCCTTTGGATGGACTACTGGAGGGACATGGCAGGTTTGGAACCTTCTGGTCCCAGGTTTGCCCTTGCCTACCAGAGTCCTTCTGGGGGAGGTCCCTACATAAAGGTATGGGGGATCCCTCAGTGTGTAGAGGAATTTTCACCTGGCTAGGGCTACTAGACTGGGTGCCCCTAATCTGCTGATGGGGGCTTCCTCTGGACAGGGGGCCCTGGGGGGTCCACTGACCTCCCTGACCTCTGCAGCCCTGGGCTGACTGAGGCAGGGTAGAGAGGGGCAGGTTACCTGCTCCAGACTGGGTACCACCTTGGAAGGGTCCTCTGCCATCAGGGGTGTGGCCAGGCCAGGCCTGACTACCTCTGGGGCAGTTCCTTCACTAGGGGTAGGGTCAGTTCCCTGAGGAGGCTGACCCTTACCTACTGTCTGGAGGGAAGAAGACTTTTCTTCAACCCTTGTGCTCTCTTTTGGGGGAGAGTGGGCCATTCTTTCAGGCTCCATCTCTCCAAATTCTTGGGCTGGGGCTGTGGCCATTACAGCCCCACTAACCTTTACAGGGACGCCCAGCATCCTAAGATGGGTTTGGTGTTCAACTTCAGCCCAGGCTGAAATTTCCAGATCATTGCCCATCAGGCAATCTACAGGTAGGGTTGGGGACACTGCCACTCTCTTTGGGCCTGTGACCCCCTCCCAGCTGAGATTGACTATGGCCATGGGGTGATCTGTTCTGACACCATCAATGTTGGTCACCTGGTATTTAAACTCAGGTAAAAGCTGGTGAGGGGGGACTAGTTTCCCTGCCACCATGGTGACACTAGCCCCTGTGTCCCTAAATGCCACAGCTTTCTGACCATTAATTATTGGCTCCAATCTGTACCTGCCCAATGCTATGGGACCCATGGTAAAGGTGGCAAATCCTATACCACCATCAGAGTCAGAGGAGTCTGTTGAGGGGTCCCTGTCTAAACTAGGGCTCCACCTCTGTTCCTCTTGCAAAAGCACCTAACTTTTTGGGTGCACTACTCCCAACTGGAGGATTACTACTGGTAGTACCAGGAGGGGTGGTAGTAGTTGTGGGAGGAACATTTTCTTTATTGCCAATCCTGGGGCAACTGGGATCAGTTTTCCAGTGCCCAGGCTTTTTACAGACATGGCAATATGGTTTCTTTTCAGGAGAGGAAGGAGTTTGGGACCCACCCCCAGAAGAGGAATTTTGGGGCCCTGTAGGGGACTTATCCTTAGATTTATCCCCACCTTTCTCTTGGGACTTAGTAGAATCTTTCTTCTGGTCACCACCCTGATTTCTAGTTTTTACTCTGGTTCTGACCCATTTGTCTGCCTTCTTTCCCAATTCTTGGGGAGAGGTCAGATCAGAGTCCACCAGATACTGGTGCAAAAGCTGGTTTTGACAATTATTAAGGATCTGCTCCCTCATAATCAAATTGTACAATCCTAAAAAGTCATGCACTTTGTTGCCATGTATCCAACCTTCCAGAGCCTTTGTAGCACAATCTACAAAATCAACCCAGTCTTGAGTCTGAGCTTTTTGGGTGTCTCTGAACTTCAACCTATACTGTTCAGTGGTTAGGCCAAACCCATCTATCAGAGCACTCTTCAAGACTGTGTAATTGTCAGCATCCTCTTCTCTTACAGTGAGGAGCTTGTCTCTACCTTTGTCTGCAAAGGAGAGCCACAAGATTGCTGCCCACTGCCTCTGGGGGACCTTCTGAACTTTACAGGCCCTCTCCAGTGCAGTTATCCATTTGTGGATGTCATCCCCACTCTGGTAGGGAGGGACAATCTTGTTTAGGTTTCTATGGTCATAAGACCTGTCCCTATCTCTAGGGATATTGTTGCCACCATGGGACTCTAGTCCCAACTTTCTTCTCTCTCTAAGGAGATCTAGGGATTCCCTATCTAAAGCCAATTGCTTTTTTCTGATCTCCAGCTGAGTTTCCTCATACTGTACCAGTCTGGTTCTCCTCTCATGAGAGGATTCCCTCCTGTGAGATGAGACAGAGCTCCCTATAGAGGTGCCAGAGTGGTTAGACTCCTGAGAAGGAGATCTAGACTTCCTGGGCACACTCTTAATCCTTCCTGGGGGGACAAAGAGGGCATCATCTTGATTATCCTCATCATCATCCACAGGAGGGATTTGGTTTTCCAGGTCAGGGTCATTGTCACCCTCCTGGCCAGTTTCAGAGGGGGGCTGGGGGTACTGGTACCCCTGGCCTCGTCCTCTTCGTCTGCCCCACCCTCAGCTCCTACCCCTTCAGTCCCTACAGGCTTACTAAGGTCATAAGCCACCAACAACTCCTTGAGGTGTTGGGTGGTGGGGCTTTGGCCTGTCCTTAATTTTCTCAAGTTACATAAAGCTCTCAATTCCAAGAATGGGAGTGTATCATACTTGGAGGGTGGAAGCTCAATGGCTTCCTGCAAGGATTCTTTGGATCCTGCCCTTAAAGACATTACTAGTGTGGTGTGGTGTATGCACTACCTACTCTAGTGTGGCCTACTAAACTCTCTTGAGTTGTAGAAAGGGTTGTGCTATCCCTTAACACACAACTCTAAGTTCAGTAGAACTTACTGTTATTCTAAGCTTAAATTATATGTACCTTAGGTACCTTTAGTGGTTTTCAGTTGATCAATTCAATTGAGATTATCTGGTAAAACAATAGCAAGCTGGAATCCCACACGCTGCACACCAATGTGAGAAGTTGGCCTGGCATATGCTGTCCACTAATTATAGTGGGCACCTTGCACCAGTCCAAACAACCCCTTATTGGAGATAGGTTAAAGACAACCTTTATTGAAAGCTATCCTAGTGGTAGCTATGGAGAGCAGCCTTCAGGCTAAGTCTTGAAGGAATGTAAAGCAGCTTGTTTTACCAGTCTATAATCTCTTGAGTGACCAAATGAAAGAGCACCACACCAGGTATATATTCAAAATATATGTATTTATTGCTAAACACACCCCTCTAGTCTCTTTATGAGGCTAGAGTTCGAAGTACATAAGTTATAAGATATTAAATCACAGTAATAGCACAAATACACGTTTGGGCCCTAGGGGCGTACCAAACCATATACCAATAAAGTGGTATGCGAACCACGACTGAACTAGACACTAGGCCTAGAGCCTCTAGAAGTGCTTGGACCACAAGGAACCACCCAAGGTAGTGACACAGGGGACCCACGGGAGACGCGTGCAGTGTAAATACACAACCGCGATACGCCGTTAACTTCTATGGAGAAAGTCGGGATCGGGAAAATAGAGGAAAGGGACACTTAAAAGAGGACTAGGACAAAACCCTTTGAGATCTAGGACTTTGAAGAGTCTCTACCCACGGGAGCACCGGAGTACTCGTGTTACCTCACCCAGGGAAGCCGGGTGCATAGGTGCCTTTCGGGGTCGGGTTTCGTCGTCGATTCGAATGGCGATCTGCTGCAAAGTGCTGCTGGCGGCCAAGAGAAAAGTGTCCGGGTGGATCCAAGAGTGGATCGGAGTTCTGGTGAACCTGAAAGCAGAGGGGACAGAGTCTGGGTCACTAGCCAGTGACCAGGAAGGCGATGGACAGATGCCCACCGATGTCGAGTGCTTCAGGTGCGTTGACGGTCGTCTTGACTCTTCAGCCACGAGGTCCGGGAGGCGTTGTCGGCGACCAGGAGCAGGATTCGGGCTGGTACACGATGTCTGTCGAGTGCTGAGGTGTCGGCGACCGGATTGGACCCAACAAGCCTTGGCAACGGCAAGTCTCGATTAAGATGTAGATCGTCGATGGTGCAGACCAGCAAGGTCTGTGGAACTCACCCAGCAAGGGTAAGTGAGGGCAGGCCTGGAGCAACCAGGATGCCAAGTAAGAAAAGGATTGGCCTTCGTTAAGGGCTACTAGCCAACGGGCTAGCGACCGCGAAGGAGCCTTGTGACGCCGCACGTGGAGCTGGCTTACAGGACACTCGTGGAGTGGGGGCCAGTGATCTTCGGTGCAGGTGGTGCTGGAGGCTAGGGCTACTCGGAGCCCAAAGCACGACTTCTTGGGAGACCCAGAAGATGATGCACTTGCAAATGTGCTCGGTGTCCAGGGGTCACGGTCTCAAGTCACCCACGATAGCCACGGGCCTCAGCTTTGCTGGAGACTCAGGGTAGCCTCGGGGAAGTCTGAGAATCCACCTCTGGTGATGCGATGACTTCGGCGTCCGACGGGAGCTTCAGAAATGCGAACCGGACAGATGCTTCTTTGGTGCCTGCCAAGCAGGGGAGTCACTCCTTGACCCCAAGGGAGATTCTTCAGTCCTCTAATCTTGTCGTAGAGCGTCGAAGGTCCAGGATTTCAGTTTCAGAGTTTCGTCCAGGTATAATCTAATCTTGCTGTGGCAAGGGTTCCCCATTTTAACTAGTAAAACAGGGAGGGACTAACTCTATGACCCCACCTATGGGAGGGTCAAGGGAGGGGGTGGCTACACCCACTTCCCTTTGTCCAGTTTCGCGCCAGAGCAGGGGCAGGTAGCCCCTGAGCTGGTTTGAACTGGCATATGCACAGAGGAGCCTTTGCTCCCCAGTGCAGGACTTCAAAGCACTCTAAGAGTGCACCCACCCAGCCCCAATACACATTATCCTGTCTGGGGAGGTGGTCACACCTCCCTGCAACAGGAAACCTATTGTCCAGGCCTCCCCTGCCGGAGTTTCGTCCAGCAGCAGGAGGCCAGACTTGTGTCTGTGGCAGCAGCATCCATTTTGTGATGCCAGGGCTTCAGAAAGAAGTTACCGGGTAAGCCAGAGTTAACATGTCTTTCCCTCTAGAAGGGTGGAATGCTACCCCCGCCGCCAGGATTGGCGGGGGGTAGTATTCCAAGATGTTTGACACCAAACACGACATGTTTAGGTGCAGCCATTCCAAAGTTAGCATTTTACCGCGAGGATATAATGCGCTTAAGAGTATATGGTCAGGCTGCACTACAAACAGCATCAGAGAAGGGTCTCCGACCGCTGCAGAGGGGCCCTGCTCATGCAGGGGCACCCTCTCACATAGGAACCATGCACTCTGCCTTCAGGATTGATAAGGCCTGCCATAGGAGTGACTTATAGGTTTATATGTGTGTATGTATTTAGTGATATAGGTAACCTATATCACAGTAAGGGGTGCATGCACCACCTTACCCAGGCTGCAGTAGCAGACCTGTGGTGTCAGTTTGGATGGCCTTCCAGGGGTGGCACAATACATGCTGCAGCCCCTGGTAGGCCTCTGAGGTACCTATGCCCTTGGTACATAGTATACCATATACTAGGGACTTATAAGGGCACTCCAGATTCCAATCAGAGATGTGCCTAAGGCACATGGAAACCATTTTACAGAGAAAGCAGATAGACTGGGGCCCTGAATAGCAGGATCCCAGTCCAACTAAGTCATAAACCAGCAAAACACCAGGAAAAAAGTGGGGGCAACCATATAGTCAGATTCCACCTTCCTACATACAGCACTGTGCATGGCCCATTCGGAGCCAATCAAGAACTAATTCCTGATCAACAACTTATAAAATGAACTCTCTGTGATACGTTTGAAATAAAGCAGCCCATGACTAAGGGGCTATGAGCCTTGAAAAACATTGGGTTTAATTACAGACTTACCGGAATCCCGAAACGGGTCTCTTTCAAGTAAATAACCGAATGGTTAGCTGGCAGCCGAGTGCATCCTGAAAAGCCCTTGAGCCTTGTTGGAAAAAATGATTTACATGGTCGCTCTACCGTGCAGGCCTGCACCACCTCGCAAAATAGAGGGGCGAGGGCAGGGAACTGAGTCCCAAACCCTTCAGCGCAGTCAGCTTTGAGAAATAATACCCGAATTGACATTTTGGTCCCTGCTAAGGGAAAGAGATTTGCGAGATGATTCATCAATTTGGAAACGGAATCACGGAGCCAACGGAGGAAAAAAGTGTTTCAGGAAGGACTACCAGTCCCAACATTCAATGCGTGACAGCACTGTGTATGGCCCATTGGGAGCCAATCAAGAACTAATTGCTGATCAACAACTTATAAAATGAACTCTCTGTGATACATTTGAAATAAAGCAGCCCATGACTAAGGGGCAATGAGCCTTGAAACGCATTGGGTTTAATTACAGACTTACCGGAATGCTGAAGCGGGTCTCTTTCAAGTAAATAACCGAATGGTTAGCTGGCAGCCGAGTGCGTCCTGAAAAGCCCTTGAACCTTGTTGGAAAAAATGATTTACACGGTCGCTCTACCGTGCAGGACTGCACCACCTCGCAAAATAGAGGGTCGAGGGCAGGGAACTGAGTCCCAAACCCGTCAGCTCAGTCAGCTTTGAGAAATAATACCCGAATTGACATTTTGGACCCTACTAAGGGAAACAGATTTGCAAGATGATTCATCAATTTGGAAACGGAATCACGGAGCCCACGGAAGAAAAAAGTGTTTCAGGAAGGACTACCATTCCCAACATTCAATGCGTGACAGCACTGGTCATGGCCCATTGGCAGCCAATCAAGAACTAATTGCTGATCAACAACTTATAAAATGAATTCTCTGTGATACGTTTGAAATAAAGCAGCCCATGACTAAGGGGCAATGAGCCTTGAAACGCGTTGGGTTTAATTACAGACTTACCAGAATGCCGAAGCGGGTCTCTTTCAAGTAAATAACCGAATGGTTAGCTGGCAGCCGAGTGTGTCCTGAAAAGTCCTTGAGCCTTGTTGGAAAAAATGATTTACACGGTCACTCTACCGTGCAGGACTGCACCACCTCGCAAAATAGAGGGGCGAGGGCAGGGAACTGAGTCCCAAACCCGTCAGCGCAGTCAGCTTTGAGAAATAATACCCGAATTGACATTTTGGACCCTACTAAGGGAAAGAGATTTGCGAGATGATTCATCAATTTGGAAACGGAATCACGGAGCCCAAGAGGAAAAAAGTGATTCAGGAAGGACTACTAGTCCCAACATTCAATGCGTGACATCACTGGGCATGGCCCATTGGGAGCCAATCAAGAACTAATTGCTGATTGTAGGAGAGTAGGATCTGCTTCACATGGGTACCCCCACTTTTTGCTGATGCTTCACTGTTTTTCGACCTTAGTCTGGCTGGGGCCCTGCTAATCAGAACCCCAGCCTAGCTGCTTCCTCTCTAAAATGGTTTCCATGTGCCTTAGGCACATCTCTGATTGGAATCTGGAGTGCCCTTATAAGTCCCTAGTATATGGTATACTATGTACCCAGGGCATAGGTACCTCAGAGGCCTACCAGGGGCTGCAGCATGTATTATGCCACCCCTGGAAGGCCATCCAAACTGACACCACAGGTCTGCTACTGCAGCCTGGGTAAGGTGGTGCATGCACCCCTTACTGTGATATAGGCTACCTATATCACCATATACATACACACATATAAACCTATAAGTCACTCCTATGGCAGGCCTTATCAATCCTGAAGGCAGAGTGCGTGGTTCCTATGTGAGAGGGTGCCCCTGCATGAGCAGGGCCCCTCTGCAGCGTTCGGAGACCCTTCTCTGATGCTGTTTGTAGTGCAGCCTGACCATATACTCTTAAGCGCATTATAACCTCGCGTTAAATGCTAACTTTGGGATGGCTGCACGGAAACATGTCGTGTTTGGTGTCAAACATCTTGGAATACTACCCCCCGCCAGTTCTGGTGGCGGGGGTAGCATTCCACCCTTCTAGAGGGAAAGACATGTTACACACTGGCTATGCCCGGTAACTGACTTTCCAAGCCCTGGCATCACAAAATGGATGCTGCTGCCACAGACACGAGTCTGGCCTCCTGCTGCTGACCGAAACTCCGGCAGGGGAGGCCTGGACAATAGGTTTCCTGTCCCAGGGAGGTGTGACCACCTCCCCAGACAGGATAGTGTGTATTGGGGCTGGGCGGGAGCACTCTCGGGTGCTTTGAAGTCCTGCACTGGGGGCACATTTGGTGTCCCTGTGCATACCCCAGTTCAAACCGGATCAGGGGCTTGCAGCCCCTGCTTTGGCGTGAACTGGACAAAGGGAAAGGGGTGTAGCCACCCCTCTGCCCTGACCCACCCATAGGTGGGACCACAGAGTAAGTCCAACCCCTAAACTTAGTATAAGTATGGGACCCCAGTCCTTAGGACTTTAGATTATCCCTGGACGAAACTCTGACACAGAATCCTGGACCTTCGACGCTCTACTTAAAGATTAGAGGACAGAAGAATCTCCCTTGGGGTCAAGGAGTGACTCCCCTGCTTGGCAGGCACCAAAGAAGCAATCTGTCCGGTCTGCAATGCTGAAGCTCCCGTCGGACGCCGAAGTCTTTGCATCACCAGAGGTGGATTTCCAGACTTCCCCGAGGCTGCCCTGAGTCCCCAGCAAAGCTGAGGCCCGTAGCTGTCGTGGGTAACGTGGAACCGTGACCCCTGAACACCGCACGCATTTGCAAGTGCATCCTCTTCTGGGTCTCCCACGAAGTCGTGCTTTGGGTTCCGAGTAGCCCCAGCCTCCAGCACCAACTGCACCGAAGATCACTGGCCTCCACTCCACGAGTGTCCTGTGAGCCAGCTCCACGTGCACCATCTCGAGGCTCCTTCGCGGTCGCTAGCCCGTTGGCTAGTAGCCCTTCACGAAGGCCAATCTTTTTCTACTTGGGCTCCCTGGTTGCTCCAGGCTTGCCCTCACTTACCCTTGCTGGGTGAGTTCCTCAGACCTTGCTGGTCTGCACCATCGTCAATCTTCATCTAGACTTGCCGTTGCCAAGGCCTGTTGGGTCCAATCCGGTCGCCGACACCTCAGCACTCGACAGACATCGTGTACCAGCCCGAATCCTGCTCCTGGTCACCGACAACGCCTCCTGGACCTCGTGGCTGAAGAGTCAAGACGACCGTCAACCTACCTGAAGCACTCGACATCGGTGGGCATCTGCTCATCGCCTTCCTGGTCACTGGCTAGTGACCCAGACTCTGTCCCCTCTGCTTTCAGGTTCTTCAGATCTCCGATCCACCCTTGGATCCACCCGGACACTTTTCACTTGGTCGCCAGCAGCACTTTGCAGCAGATCGCCATTCAAATCGACGACGAAACCCGACCCCGAAAGGCACCTATGCACCCGGCTTCCCTGGGTGAGGTAACAAGAGTACTCCGGTGCTCCCGTGGGTAGAGACTCTAGAACGACCTAGTTCTCAAAGGGTTTGCTCCAAGTCCTTCTTTAAGTGTCCCTTTTCTTTAAATTCCCAACCGCGACTTTCTCCATAGAAGTCAACGGCGATTCGCGGCTGTGCTATCTACACTGCACGCGTCCTCCGTGGGTCCCCTGTGTCACTACCTTGGGTGGTTCCTTGTGGTCCAAGCACTTCTAGAGGCTCTAGGCCTAGTGTCTAGCTCAGTCGTGGTTCTTATACCACTTTATTGGTATATGGTTTGGTACGCCCCTAGGGCCCAAACGTGTATTTGTGCTATTACTGTGTTTAAATAACTTATAACTTATGTACTTCGAACTCTAGCCTCATAAAGAGACTAGAGGGGTGTGTTTAGTAATAAATACATATATTTTGAATATATACCTGGTGTGGTGCTCTTTCATTTGGTCACTCAAGAGATTATAGACTGGTAAAACAAGCTGCTTTACATTCCTTCAAGACTTAGCCTGAAGGCTGCTCTCCATAGCTACCACTAGGATAGCTTTCAATAAAGGTTGTCTTTAACCTATCTCCAATAAGGGGTTGTTTGGACTGGTGCAAGGTGCCCACTATAATTAGTGGACAGCATATGCCAGGCCAACTTCTCACACTGATCAACAACTTATAAAATGAACTTTCTGTGATACGTTTGAAATAAAGCAGCCCATGACTAAGGGGCAATGAGCCTTGAAACGCGTTGGGTTTAATTACAGACTTACCGGAATGACGAAGCGGGTCTCTTTCAAGTAAATAACTGAATGGTTAGCTGGCAGCCGAGTGCGTCCTGAAAAGCCCTTGAGCCTTGTTGGAAAAAATTATTTACACGGTCGCTCTACCGCGCAGGACTGCACCACCTCGCAAAATAGAGGGGCGAGGGCAGGGAACTGAGTCCCAAACCCGTCAGCGCAGTCAGCTTTGAGAAATAATACCCGAATTGACATTTTGGACCCTACTAAGGGAAAGAGATTTGCGAGATCATTCATCAATTTGGAAACGGAATCACGGAGACCACGGAGGAAAAAAGTGTTTCAGGAAGGACTACCAGTTCCAACATGCAATGCGTGACAGCACTTGGCATGGCCCATTGGGAGCCAATCAAGAACTTATTGCTGATCAACAACTTATAAAATTAACTCTCTGTGATACGTTTGAAATAAAGCAGCCCATGACTAAGGGGCAATGAGCCTTGAAACACGTTGGGTTTAATTACAGACTTACCAGAATGCCGAAGCGGGTCTCTTTCAAATAAATAACCGAATGGTTAGCTGGCAGCCGAGTGCATCCTGAAAAGCCCTTGAGCCTTGATGGAAAAAATGATTTACACGGTCGCTCTACCGTGCAGGACTGCACCACCTCGCAAAATAGAGGGGCGAGGGCAGGGAACTGAGTCCCAAACCCGTCAGCGCAGTCAGCTTTGAGAAATAATACCCGAATTGACATTTTGGACCCTACTAAGGGAAAGAGATTTGCCAGATGATTCATCAATTTGGAAACCGAATCACGGAGCCCACGGAGGAAAAAAGTGTTTCAGGAAGGACTACCAGTCCCAACATTCAATGCGTGACAGCACTGGGCATGGCCCATTGGGAGCCAATCAAGAACTAATTGCTGATCAACAACTTATAAAATGAACTCTCTGTGATACGTTTGAAATAAAGCAGCCCATGACTAAGGGGCAATGAGCCTTGAAACGCGTTGGGTTTAATTACGGACTTACCGGAATGCCGAAGCAGGTCTCTTTCAAGTAAGTAACCGAATGGTTAGCTGGCAGCCGAGTGCGTCCTGAAAAGCCCTTAAGCCTTGTTGGAAAAAATGATTTACACGGTCGCTCTACCGTGCAGGACTGCACCACCTCGCAAAATAGAGGGGCGAGGGCAGGGAACTGAGTCCCAAACCCGTCAGCACAGTCAGCTTTGAGAAATAATACCCGAATTGACATTTTGGACCCTACTAAGGGAAAGAGATTTGCAAGATGATTCATCAATTTGGAAACGGAATCACGGAGCCCACGGAGGAAAAAAGTGTTTCAGGAAGGACTACCAGTCCCAACATTCAATGCGTGACAGCACTGGGCATGGCCCATTGGGAGCCAATCAAGAACTAATTGCTGATCAACAACTTATAAAATGAACTCTCTGTGATACGTTTGAAATAAAGCAGCCCATGACTAAGGGGCAATGAGCCTTGAAACGCGTTGGGTTTAATTACAGACTTACCGGAATGCCGAAGCGGGTCTCTTTCAAGTAAGTAACCGAATGGTTAGCTGGCAGCCGAGTGCGTCCTGAAAAGCCCTTAAGCCTTGTTGGAAAAAATGATTTACATGATCGCTCTACCGTGCAGGACTGCACCACCTCGCAAAATAGAGGGGCGAGGGCAGGGAACTGAGTCCCAAACACGTCAGCGCAGTCAGCTTTGAGAAATAATACCCGAATTGACATTTTGGACCCTACTAAGGGAAACAGATTTGCAAGATGATTCATCAATTTGGAAGCGGAATCACGGAGCCCACGGAAGAAAAAAGTGTTTCAGGAAGGACTACCATTCCCAACATTCAATGCGTGACAGCACTGGTCATGGCCCATTGGCAGCCAATCAAGAACTAATTGCTGATCAACAACTTATAAAATGAATTCTCTGTGATACGTTTGAAATAAAGCAGCCCATGACTAAGGGGCAATGAGCCTTGAAACGCGTTGGGTTTACTTACAGACTTACCAGAATGCCGAAGCGGGTCTCTTTCAAGTAAATAACCGAATGGTTAGCTGGCAGCCGAGTGCGTCCTGAAAAGTCCTTGAGCCTTGTTGGAAAAAATGATTTACACGGTCACTCTACCGTGCAGGACTGCACCACCTCGCAAAATAGAGGGGCGAGGGCAGGGAACTGAGTCCCAAACCCGTCAGCGCAGTCAGCTTTGAGAAATAATACCCGAATTGACATTTTGGACCCTACTAAGGGAAAGAGATTTGCGAGATGATTCATCAATTTGGAAACGGAATCACGGAGCCCAGGAGGAAAAAAGTGTTTCAGGAAGGACTACTAGTCCCAACATTCAATGCGTGACATCACTGGGCATGGCCCATTGGGAGCCAATCAAGAACTAATTGCTGATTGTAGGAGAGTAGGATCTGCTTCACATGGGTACCCCCACTTTTTGCTGATGCTTCACTGTTTTTTGACCTTAGTCTGGCTGGGGCCCTGCTAATCAGAACCCCAACCTAGCTGCTTCCTCTCTAAAATGGTTTCCATGTGCCTTAGGCACATCTCTGATTGGAATCTGGAGTGCCCTTATAAGTCCCTAGTATATGGTATACTATGTACCCAGGGCATAGGTACCTCAGAGGCCTACCAGGGGCTGCAGCATGTATTGTGCCACCCCTGGAAGGCCATCCAAACTGACACCACAGGTCTGCTACTGCAGCCTGGGTAAGGTGGTGCATGCACCCCTTACTGTGATATAGGCTACCTATATCACTATATACATACACACATATAAACCTATAAGTCACTCCTATGGCAGGCCTTATCAATCCTGAAGGCAGAGTGCGTGGTTCCTATGTGAGAGGGTGCCCCTGCATGAGCAGGGCCCCTCTGCAGCGTTCGGAGACCCTTCTCTGATGCTGTTTGTAGTGCAGCCTGACCATATACTCTTAAGCGCATTATAACCTCGCGTTAAATGCTAACTTTGGGATGGCTGCACGGAAACATGTCGTGTTTGGTGTCAAACATCTTGGAATACTACCCCCCACCAGTTCTGGTGGCGGGGGTAGCATTCCACCCTTCTAGAGGGAAAGACATGTTACACACCGGCATGCCCGGTAACTGACTTTCCAAGCCCTGGCATCACAAAATGGATGCCGCTGCCACAGACACGAGTCTGGCCTCCTGCTGCTGACCGAAACTCCAGCAGGGGAGGCCTGGACAATAGGTTTCCTGTCCCAGGGAGGTGTGACCACCTCCCCAGACAGGATAATGTGTATTGGGGCTGGGCGGGAGCACTCTCGGGTGCTTTGAAGTCCTGCACTGGGAGCACATTTGGTGTCCCTGTGCATACCCCAGTTCAAACCGGATCAGGGGCTTCCAGCCCCTGCTTTGGCGAGAACTGGACAAAGGGAAAGGGGTGTAGCCACCCCTCTGCCCTGACCCACCCATAGGTGGGACCACAGAGTAAGTCCAACCCCTAAACTTAGTATAAGTATGGGACCCCAGTCCTTAGGACTTTAGATTATCCCTGGACGAAACTCTGACACAGAATCCTGGACCTTCGACGCTCTACTTAAAGATTAGAGGACAGAATAATCTCCCTTGGGGTCAAGGAGTGACTCCCCTGCTTGGCAGGCACCAAAGAAGCAATTGTCCGGTCTGCAATGCTGAAGCTCCCGTCGGACGCCGAAGTCTTTGCATCACCAGAGGTGGATTTCCAGACTTCCCCGAGGCTGCCCTGAGTCCCCAGCAAAGCTGAGGCCCGTAGCTGTTGTGGGTAACGTGGAACCGTGACCCCTGGACACCGCACGCATTTGCAAGTGCATCCTCTTCTGGGTCTCCCACGAAGTCGTGCTTTGGGCTCCGAGTAGCCCCAGCCTCCAGCACCAACTGCACCAAAGATCACTGGCCTCCACTCCACGAGTGTCCTGTGAGCCAGCTCCACGTGCACTGTCTCGAGGCTCCTTCGCGGTCGCTAGCCCGTTGGCTAGTAGCCCTTCACCAAGGCCAATCTTTTTCTACTTGGGCTCCCTGGTTGCTCCAGGCTTGCCCTCACTTACCCTTGCTGGGTGAGTTCCTCAGACCTTGCTGGTCTGCACCATCGTCAATCTTCATCTAGACTTGCCGTTGCCAAGGCCTGTTGGGTCCAATCCGGTCGCCGACACCTCAGCACTCGACAGACATCGTGTACCAGCCCGAATCCTGCTCCTGGTCGCCGACAACGCCTCCTGGACCTCGTGGCTGAAGAGTCAAGACGACCGTCAACCTACCTGAAGCACTCGACATCGGTGGGCATCTGCTCATCGCCTTCCTGGTCACTGGCTAGTGACCCAGACTCTGTCCCCTCTGCTTTCAGGTTCTTCAGATCTCCGATCCACCCTTGGATCCACCCGGACACTTTTCACTTGGTCGCCAGCAGCACTTTGCAGCAGATCGCCAGTCAAATCGATGACGAAACCCGACCCCGAAAGGCACCTATGCACCCGGCTTCCCTGGGTGAGGTAACAAGAGTACTCCGGTGCTCCCGTGGGTAGAGACTCTAGAACGACCAAGTTCTCAAAGGGTTTGCTCCAAGTCCTTCTTTAAGTGTCCCTTTTCTTTAAATTCCAAACCGCGACTTTCTCCATAGAAGTTAACGGCGATTCGCGGCTGTGCTACTACACTGCACGCGTCCTCCATGGGTCCCCTGTGTCACTACCTTGGGTGGTTCCTTGTGGTCCAAGCACTTCTACAGGCTCTAGGCCTAGTGTCTAGCTCAGTCATGGTTATTATACCACTTTATTGGTATATGGTTTGGTATGCCCCTAGGGCCCAAACGTGTATTTGTGCTATTACTGTGTTTAAATAACTTATAACTCATGTACTTCGAACTCCAGCCTCATAAAGAGACTAGAGGGGTGTGTTTAGTAATAAATACATATATTTTGAATATATACCTGGTGTGGTGCTCTTTCATTTGGTCACTCAAGAGATTATAGACTGGTAAAACAAGCTGCTTTACATTCCTTCAAGACTTAGCCTGAAGGCTGCTCTCCATAGCTACCACTAGGATAGCTTTCAATAAAGGTTGTCTTTAACCTATCTCCAATAAGGGGTTGTTTGGACTGGTGCAAGGTGCCCACTATAATTAGTGGACAGCATATGCCAGGCCAACTTCTCACACTGATCAACAACTTATAACATGAACTTTCTGTGATACGTTTGAAATAAAGCAGCCCATGACTAAGGGGCAATGAGCCTTGAAACGCGTTGGGTTTAATTACAGACTTACCGGAATGACGAAGCGGGTCTCTTTCAAGTAAATAACCGAATGGTTAGCTGGCAGCCGAGTGCGTCCTGAAAAGCCCTTGAGCCTTGTTGGAAAAAATGATTTACACGGTCGCTCTACCGTGCAGGACTGCACCACCTCGCAAAATAGAGGGGCGAGGGCAGGGAACTGAGTCCCAAACCCGTCAGCACAGTCAGCTTTGAGAAATAATACCCAAATTGACATTTTGGACCCTACTAAGGGAAAGAGATTTGCAAGATGATTCATCAGTTTGGAAACGGAATCACGGAGCCCACGGAGGAAAAAAGTGTTTCAGGAAGGACTACCAGTCCCAACATTCAATGCGTGACAGCACTGGGCATGGCCCATTGGGAGCCAATCAAGAACTAATTGCTGATCAACAACTTATAAAATGAACTCTCTGTGATACGTTTGAAATAAAGCAGCCCATGACTAAGGGGCAATGAGCCTTGAAACGCATTGGGTTTAATTACAGACTTACCGGAATGCCGAAGCGAGTCTCTTTCAAGTAAATAACTGAATGGTTAGCTTGCAGCCGAGTGCGTCCTGAAAAGCCCTTGAGCCTTGTTGGAAAAAATGATTTACACGGTCGCTCTACCGTCCAGGACTGCACCACCTCGCAAAATAGAGGGGCGAGCGCAGGGAACTGAGTCCCAAACCCGTCAGCGCAATCAGCTTTTAGAAATAATACCCGAATTGACATTTTGGCCCATACTAAGGGAAAGAGATTTGCGAGATGATTCATCAATTTGGAAACGGAATCACGGAGCCCACAGAGGAAAAAAGTGTTTCAGGAAGGACTACCAGTCCCAACATTCAATGCGTGACAGCACTGGGCATGGCCCATTGGGAGCCAATAAAGAACTAATTGCTGATCAACAACTTAGAAAATGAACTCTCAGTGATACGTTTCAAATAAAGCAGCCCATGACTAAGGGGCAATGAGCCTTGAAACGCATTGGGTTTAATTACAGACTTACCGGAATGCCGAAGCGGGTCTCTTTCAAGTAAATAACCGAATGGTTAGCTGGCAGCCGAGTGCGTCCTGAAAAGCCCCTGAACCTTGTTGGAAAAAATTATTTACACGGTCGCTCTACCGTGCAGGACTGCACCACCTCGCAAAATAGAGGGGCGAGGGCAGGGAACTGAGTCCCAAACCCGTCAGCGCAGTCAGCTTTGAGAAATAATACCCGAATTGACATTTTGGACCCTACTAAGGGAAATAGATTTGCAAGATGATTCATCAATTTGGAAACGGAATCACGGAGCCCACAGAGGAAAAAAGTGTTTCAGGAAGGACTTCCAGTCCCAACATTCAATGCGTGACAGCACTGGGCATGGCCCATTGGGAGCCAATCAAGAACTTATTGCTGATCAACAACTTATAAAATGAACTCTCTGTGATACGTTTGAAATAAAGCAGCCCATGACTAAGGGGCAATGAGCCTTGAAACGCGTTGGGTTTAATTACAGACTTACCGGAATGCCGAAGCGGTTCTCTTTCAAGTAAATAACCGAATGGTTAGCTGGCAGCCGAGTGCGTCCTGAAAAGCCCTTAAGCCTTGTTGGAAAAAATGATTTACATGGTCGCTCTACCGTGCAGGACTGCACCACCTCGCAAAATAGAGGGGCGAGGGCAGGGAACTGAGTCCCAAACCCGTCAGCGCAGTCAGCTTTGTGAAATAATACCCGAATTGACATTTCGGACCCTACTAAGGGAAAGAGATTTGCGAGATGATTCATCAATTTGGAAACGGAATCATGGAGCCCACGGAGGAAAAAAGTGTTTCAGGAAGGACTATCAGTCCCAACATTCAATGCGTGACAGCACTGGGCATGGCCCATTGGGAGCCAATCAAGAACAAATTGCTGATCAACAACTGATAAAATGAACTCTCTGTGTTACGTTTGAAATAAAGCAGCCCATGACTAAGGGGCAATGAGCCTTGAAATGCGTTGGGTTTAATTACAGACTTACCAGAATGCCGAAGCGGGTCTCTTTCAAGTAAATAACCGAATGGTTAGCTGGCAGCCGAGTGCGTCCTGAAAAGTCCTTGAGCCTTGTTGGAAAAAATGATTTACACGGTCACTCTACCGTGCAGGACTGCACCACCTCGCAAAATAGAGGGGCGAGGGCAGGGAACTGAGTCCGAAACCCGTCAGCGCAGTCAGGTTTGAGAAATAATACCCAAATTGACGTTTTGGACCCTACTAAGGGAAAGAGATTTGCGAGATGATTCATCAATTTGGAAACGGAATCACGGAGCCCATGGAGGAAAAAAGTGTTTCAGGAAGGACTACCAGTCTCAACATTCAATGCGTGACAGCACTAGGCATGGCCCATTGGGAGCCAATCAAGAACTAATTTCTGATCAACAACTTATAAAATGAACTCTCTGTGATACGTTTGAAATAAAGCAGCCCATGACTAAGGGGCAATGAGCCTTGAAACGCATTGGGTTTAATTACAGACTTACCGGAATGCTGAAGCGGGTCTCTTTCAAGTAAATAACCGAATGGTTAGCTGGCAGCCGAGTGCGTCCTGAAAAGCCCTTGAACCTTGTGGAAAAAATGATTTACACCGTCGATCTACCGTGCAGGACTGCACCACCTCGCAAAATAGAGGGGCGAGGGCAGGGAATGAGTCCCAAACCCGTCAGCACAGTCAGCTTTGAGAAATAATACCCGAATTGACATTTTGGACCCTACTAAGGGAAAGAAATTTGCGAGATGATTCATCAATTTGGAAACGGAATCACGGAGCCCACAGAGGAAAAAAGTGTTTCAGGAAGGACTACCAGTCCCAACATTCAATGCGTGACAGCACTGGGCATGGCCCATTGGGAGCCAATCAAGATCTAATTGCTGATCAACAACTTATAAAATGAACTCTCTGTGATACGTTTGAAATAAAGCAGCCCATGACTAAGGGGCAATGAGCCTTGAAACGCATTGGGTTTAATTACAGACTTACCGGAATGCCGAAGCGGGTCTCTTTCAAGTAAATAACCGAATGGTTAGCTGGCAGCCGAGTGTGTCCTGAAAAGCCCTTGAACCTTGTTGGAAAAAATGATTTACAAGGTCGCTCTACCGTGCAGGACTGCACCACCTCGCAAAATAGAGGGGCGAGGGCAGGGAACTGAGTCCCAAACCCGTCAGCGCAGTCAGCTTTGAGAAATAATACCCGAATTGACATTTTGGACCCTACTAAGGGAAAGAGATTTGCAAGATGATTCATCAATTTGGAAACAGAATCACGGAGCCCACAGAGGAAAAACGTGTTTTAGGAAGGACTTCCAGTCCCAACATTCAATGCGTGACAGCACTGGGCATGGCCCATTGGGAGCCAATCAAGAACTTATTGCTGATCAACAACTTATAAAATGAACTCTCTGTGATACGTTTGAAATAAAGCAGCCCATGACTAAGGGGCAATGAGCCTTGAAACGCGTTGGGTTTAATTACAGACTTACCGGAATGCCGAAGCGGTTCTCTTTCAAGTAAATAACTGAATGGTTAGCTGGCAGCCGAGTGCGTCCTGAAAAGCCCTTAAGCCTTGTTGGAAATAATGATTTACATGGTCGCTCTACCGTGCAGGACTGCACCACCTCGCAAAATAGAGGGGCGAGGGCAGGGAACTGAGTCCCAAACCCGCCAGCGCAGTCAGCTTTGAGAAATAATACCCGAATTGACATTTCGGACCCTACTAAGGGAAAGAGATTTGCGAGATGATTCATCAATTTGGAAACAGAATCATGGAGCCCACGGAGGAAAAAAGTGTTTCAGGAAGGACTATCAGTCCCAACATTCAATGCGTGACAGCACTGGGCATGGCCCATTGGGAGCCAATCAAGAACAAATTGCTGATCAACAACTGATAAAATGAACTCTCTGTGATACGTTTGAAATAAAGCAGCCCATGACTAAGGGGCAATGAGCCTTGAAACGCGTTGGGTTTAATTACAGATTTACCAGAATGCCGAAGCGGGTCTCTTTCAAGTAAATAACTGAATGGTTAGCTGGCAGCCGAGTGCGTCCTGAAAAGTCCTTGAGCCTTGTTGGAAAAAATGATTTACACGGTCACTGTACCGTGCAGGACTGCACCACCTCGCAAAATAGAGGGGCGAGGGCAGGGAACTGAGTCCGAAACCCGTCAGCGCAGTCAGGTTTGAGAAATAATACCCAAATTGACGTTTTGGACCCTACTAAGGGAAAGAGATTTGCGAGATGATTCATCAATTTGGAAACGGAATCACGGAGCCCATGGAGGAAAAAAGTGTTTCAGGAAGGACTACCAGTCTCAACATTCAATGCGTGACAGCACTAGGCATGGCCCATTGGGAGCCAATCAAGAACTAATTTCTGATCAACAACTTATAAAATGAACTCTCTGTGATACGTTTGAAATAAAGCAGCCCATGACTAAGGGGCAATGAGCCTTGAAACGCATTGGGTTTAATTACAGACTTACCGGAATGCCGAAGCGGGTCTCTTTCAAGTAAATAACCGAATGGTTAGCTGGCAGCTGAGTGCGTCCTGAAAAGCCCTTGAACCTTGTTGGAAAAAATGATTTACACGGTCGCTCTACCGTGCAGGACTGCACCACCTCGCAAAATAGAGGGGCGAGGGCAGGGAACTGAGTCCCAAACCCGTCAGCGCAGTCAGCTTTGAGAAATAATACCCGAATTGACATTTTGGACCCTACTAAGGGAAAGAGATTTGCAAGATGATTCATCAATTTGGAAACTGAATCACGGAGCCCACAGAGGAAAAAAGTGCTTCAGGAAGGACTTCCAGTCCCAACATTCAATGCGTGACAGCACTGGGCATGGCCCATTGGGAGCCAATCAAGAACTTATTGCTGATCAACAACTTATAAAATGAACTCTCTGTGATACGTTTGAAATAAAGCAGCCCATGACTAAGGGGCAATGAGCCTTGAAACGCGTTGGGTTTAATTACAGACTTACCGGAATGCCGAAGCGGTTCTCTTTCAAGTAAATAACCGAATGGTTAGCTGGCAGCCGAGTGCGTCCTGAAAAGCCCTTAAGCCTTGTTGGAAAAAATGATTTACATGGTCGCTCTACCGTGCAGGACTGCACCACCTCGCAAAATAGAGGGGCGAGGGCAGGGAACTGAGTCCCAAACCCGTCAGCGCAGTCAGCTTTGAGAAATAATACCCGAATTGACATTTCGGACCCTACTAAGGGAAAGAGATTTGCGAGATGATTCATCAATTTGGAAACGGAATCATGGAGCCCACGCAGGAAAAAAGTGTTTCAGGAAGGACTATCAGTCCCAATATTCAATGCGTGACAGCACTGGGCATGGCCCATTGGGAGCCAATCAAGAACAAATTGCTGATCAACAACTGATAAAATGAACTCTCTGTGATACGTTTGAAATAAAGCAGCCCATGACTAAGGGGCAATGAGCGTTGAAACGCGTTGGGTTTAATTACAGACTTACCAGAATGCCGAAGCGGGTCTCTTTCAAGTAAATAACCGAATGGTTAGCTGGCAGCCGAGTGCGTCCTGAAAAGTCCTTGAGCCTTGTTGGAAAAAATGATTTACACGGTCACTCTACCGTGCAGGACTGCACCACCTCGCAAAATAGAGGGGCGAGGGCAGGGAACTGAGTCCGAGACCCGTCAGCGCAGTCAGGTTTGAGAAATAATACCCGAATTGACGTTTTGGACCCTACTAAGGGAAAGAGATTTGCGAGATGATTCATCAATTTGGAAACGGAATCACGGAGCCCATGGAGGAAAAAAGTGTTTCAGGAAGGACTACCAGTCTCAACATTCAATGCGTGACAGCACTAGGCATGGCCCATTGGGAGCCAATCAAGAACTAATTTCTGATCAACAACTTATAAAATGAACTCTCTGTGATACGTTTGAAATAAAGCAGCCCATGACTAAGGGGCAATGAGCCTTGAAACGCATTGGGTTTAATTACAGACTTACCGGAATGCCGAAGCGGGTCTCTTTCAAGTAAATAACCGAATGGTTAGCTGGCAGCCGAGTGCGTCCTGAAAAGCCCTTGAGCCTTGTTGGAAAAAATGATTTACACGGTCGCTCTACCGTGCAGGACTGCACCACCTCGCAAAATAGAGGGGCGAGGGCAGGGAACTGAGTCCCAAACCCGTCAGCGCAGTCAGCTTTGAGAAATAATACCCGGATTGACATTTTGGACCCTACTATGGGAAAGAGATTTGCGAGATGATTCATCAATTTGGAAACGGAATCACGGAGCCCACGGAGGAAAAAAGTGTTTTAGGAAGGACTACCAGTCCCAACATTCAATGCGTGACAGCACTGGGCATGGCCCATTGGGATCCAATCAAGAACTAATTGCTGATCAACAACTTATAAAATGAACTCTCTGTGATACGTTTGAAATAAAGCAGCCCATGACTAAGGGGCAATGAGCCTTGAAACGCATTGGGTTTAATTACAGACCTACCGGAATGCCGAAGCGGGTCTCTTTCAAGTAAATAACCGAATGGTTAGCTTGCAGCCGAGTGCGTCCTGAAAAGCCCTTGAGCCTTGTTGGAAAAAATGATTTACACGGTCGCTCTACCGTCCAGGACTGCACCACCTCGCAATAGAGGGGCGAGCGCAGGGAACTGAGTCCCAAACCCGTCAGCGCAATCAGCTTTTAGAAATAATACCCGAATTGACATTTTGGACCATACTAAGGGAAAGAGATTTGCGAGATGATTCATCAATTTGGAAACGGAATCACGGAGCCCACAGAGGAAAAAAGTGTTTCAGGAAGGACTACCAGTCCCAACATTCAATGCGTGACAGCACTGGGCATGGCCCATTGGGAGCCAATCAAGAACTAATTGCTGATCAACAACTTATAAAATGAACTCTCTGTGATACGTTTGAAATAAAGCAGCCCATGACTAAGGGGCAATGAGCCTTGAAACGCATTGGGTTTAATTACAGACTTACTGGAATGCCGAAGCGGGTCTCTTTCAAGTAAATAACTGAATGGTTAGCTGGCAGCCGAGTGCGTCCTGAAAAGCCTTTGAGCCTTGTTGAAAAAAAAAATATATATATATATATATATATTCACTGAAAAAACCACAGGTTTCAGGATAACTCGTGCCCCGCAATGCACTGCTGATTACGTCACATATTACATCATTTATGACATGGTCAGTGACATCACTGATGACATCACTGATGACATCTCAAATGACATCACTGATGACATCATCCAGTGACTGAGTGTTTCTTAATAGTTTAAGAATGTTATATATATACGCCAAGGTGTATTGAAGAATTCAGTGTGTGTATGAGTGTCTGAATGAATGATTTAGTGGGTACGTAACTGACTGTATAAGTGAGTGATTAAACGTGTCTTAGTGAATGCATGGGTGACTGACTAATCTGTGTGAATGTCTGTATCAGTCTGTCAGTTGGTGTGTAAGTGGCTGCATGGGTTGGTGAGTAGCTAAATAAGTGTCTATATGGATTAATGATTGGTTGTTTGAGTACCTGTATGGGTGCCTGAGTGTCTGTGTGGGTGGGTGGGGGGTGTGTGACTCCCTACATGGATGATTCACTGGGTGTATGGGTTCATGAGTGCACCTGCGAGGGGCTGTATGGGTGAGTGAGTATGTGTATGGCTGTGTTGGTGAGTGAATGGATGTCTCAGTGGTATATGTGTGAGTAACTACATATGTGAAAGGCAGTATATGTGAGTGTTGGAGTATATAAGTGACTAATTGTGAGAGTGAGTGATTGTGAGAGTGGCTGTATGGATGAGTGTGTGCTTGTGTCAGTCATTGTATAAGAGAGTAAGTGTGTGTTAGTATCTATATGAATAAGTGAGGTGATGTGTGTATAACTGTATAGGTGAGTAAATGGCAGTGTGATTGATTCTTTGGTTGACTGACTAGGTGTGTGAGTAACTCTATGGGTGAGTGGCAGTGTGTGAGTGTCTGTATGGGTGTATGAGTGCATATATTAGTGGCTGTGTTGATGAGTGATTGCGTGTATGAGTGACTGCTTGGATGAGTAAGTAGATGTGTGCCTAGACCTATGAATCAGTGCGTGGGTATGTACTAACTGGTGATCTTTTGTATAGAATAGGAATGAGGGACTTATGGACCGCTCTGGATTCAATAGTAAAAGGTGATGCCCAAAAAATAAAAGTATCCTACTGGGCGGCAGTCCTATGCCAAACTTGGGAAATCCATTTGACCGATTCTGTCACTGGTAAATTTTTGAATCACAAAAGTACGCCTAGGTTTGAACCCTATTTGGACAAAATGTTCCCCTACCAACTAAAATGTCTGTATGTGCAATATAGGTGTAGGGTCTTGCCCTTGAGAGGGCAGACATCTAAATGGGCCAATGCTACATCACAAGCGGACTGCTGTCAAAACTGCCCATGTATAGTGGAGACGGAGTCCCATTTCATGTTATTCTGTCCAGCATACAGCAATGTCCGTAAAAAATGGCTGGTGTCTGTATGCAAAAATCGGGGCGTAAGGCATTATTGGGAAGCGGAGAGACTCTTCAAAAGTGACACTAGAGATCTCCTAGTCTTTGCAGTTTCCAAGTACCTGTATATTTCTTGGGCGTTAAGAAAAAAGGCAATTGGCATACCTGATTTTTCCCAGTGACCCATTTTACCCTTTTTTCTTTACGAATATTAAGCTCATGTGAGATGTTGTATACACTCACCCTGTTTGTCTTCCCCTTGAATTTCCCAAACGATTGCTATTTTGCACACTTCCTCTGGTCACGTTTACCCGATCACTTTGAGAACGGCCAGGAGACACACAAACTATTTGCAAAATCAATTATAATCTCAGGCCTAGCCTTTTTATCTGCCTAATTTAACCAAATGTTCTTTTTAATGTTTTGTATCTAGATCTTTATACTCTGCTGTATCAAGCTTTTATATTGGCTGACTCTTTTTTTAAGTACTCAAAATGTATGTTCTATGGATTTGATGTGTTTTACGGGCAGTGCCCAAAATAAACAATTAATATATATAACTGGTGTGTCCATGGTTTCGAGAATGGTAGTCTGTAGTTTAGAGTGGGTGTAAGAAAGCTTATATTAGGGTGTGAGGAGGTGCATCAGATATTAAGTGGATGAAGTCATCAGTGATGTCATCAGTGTTGTCATTTGAGATGTCATCAGTGATGTCATGAGTGATGTCACTGACCATGTCATGAGTAATGTAATATGTGATGTCATCAGCAGTGCATTGCGGGGGCTCGAGTTATAGTTAGCTCAGTTAACTATAATGGCTGAATTTCTCTGGTTTTGTACGAGTGAAATGTCAGCCTAACTATAACGTCCCTGAAACCTGTGTTTTTTTTAGTGAATATCTAAGGTTTCTTCAATGCTAATTCTTAACTATAACGTCCCTGAAACCTGTGGTTTTTTCAGTGAATTTCTAAGGTTTTTTAAATGCTAATCCCTAACTATAACGTCCCTGAAACCTGTGTTTTTTTTCAGTGAATTTCTAAGGTTTTTCAAATGCTAATCCCTAACTATAACGTCCCTGAATTATGTGTTTTTTTCAGTGAATTTTTAAGGTTTTTTTTAATGCTAATCCCTAACTATAACATCCCTGAAACCTGTGGTTTCTTCAGTGAATTATTAAGGTGTTTTAAATGCTAATCCTTAACTATAACGTCCCTGAAACCTGTGGTTTTTTCAGTGAATTTCTAAGGTTTTTTCAATGCTAATCCCTAACTATAACGTCCCTGAAACCTGTGTTTTTTTCAGTGAATTTCTGAGGTTTTTGTAAATGCTAATCCCTAACTATAACGTCCCTGAAACCTGTAGTTTTTTTCAGTGAATTTCTAAGGTTTTTTAAATGCTAATCCCTAACTATAACGTCCCTGAAATCTGTGTTTTTTTCTGTGAATTTCTAAGGTTTTTTAAATGCTAATCCCTAACTATAACGTCCCTGAAACCTGTGGTTTTTTTCAGTGAATTTCTAAGGTTTTTAAACGCTAATTGCTAACTATAAAGTCTGTGAAACCTTTTTTTTTAGTGAATATATATATATATATAGAGATCCTTCTCCCACCTCGCCGCCAAGACCTGGAACACCCTCCCACTCAGCCTACGACAGACCCAAGACCTGCTGACCTTCAGGAGGCTAATCAAGACCTGGCTGTTCGACCAGTAGCGCCCCCCCCCTTTTTCCCCAGCGCCTTGAGACCCTCGCGGGTAAGTAGTGCGCTCTACAAGTTCTTGATTGATTGATTGATCGCCACACTCCGCTTTACACTTCTCCTTGGCTGGAAAAAAACGGACGACGAACCCAGATTTGGTGCAATTTAGGTGTTTATTTTCAGTGCGCCACCATTGCTGCCATGACGCGTTTCGGCCAAACTCTTGATCACATGACGCGCCTTCAGAGCCCAAGTAAAGTTTTTAAAGTGACGATACACAGCACTCGTGATGCAGCAAGCTAATGGACATAGACAACATACTTTGTGAAATAATCCTTGTAGTCTATGTTTGTGCAAACCAACTGCAATAAATAGTAAAAAATAAATATATTTGCAATAATGTTAATATAAATACCAATGAATGTAAAATACATTTTTAAAATACATTTTTAAAAAAAAGACATTTTTAAATAAATATATATATGATAGTAAAAAACATTTCAGCACATTCAAGTATTCAATAAGAAAAAATTATCATTTTTTCAAAAGAGCCCACTGCCGACGTATGTAAAGTCATTGGTAGATTAGCAGAGTACCTATATGACTATAAATGGATAAATCCATACATGTCCTCCCTTCATATTTGGGATATCCTGCTGAGGGGGTCAATCAATATATCATTGCTGGTAATAAATAGAATGTGAAACACAACTCCATAGTTAATAATGCTGCAGATCTTGTCAAGAGTGCCTATAAGTAAAGTGCAAAGTGCAAATCAAAGTGCTAATACATATATGATCTAAAAACCATGCATAAAATACAAAAGACCTCATAGTAGATCCTCTGTATAAATAACATAATAATTAGATAAAAATATGTATGTGAATTAAAATGATCTACTAAAAACATAATGCAAGACGCAGAGTGCTGAATAAAATAATCCAAGGAGAAAAATTAATTTAATAAATGTGAGAAAGCTATAGTTGTCATTATATACATTATTGTTCAGTTGGTAAAACGCATAGTTAAATCTGATCCCAGATTAGTTATAACCAGGTATAAAAGTCCTCGCTCGAATTGTGACCATTGGGATTCTTTGTATCTAGATCGAGGATATATCTTGTTTCGAGGCGTCGGAGTTTGCTTTCCCGATCACCTCCCCGTCTAGATACTGGTATAGAGTCAATTAGAAAATATCTGAAATCCTGGAGGTTGTTAGCATGCCTTTCTTTAAAGTGCCGTGCAAACGGGTACGTATGATCACTGTTGGAAATTGCCCTCATGTGCTGCAATATACGTTTGTGGGCTTGCAACTTAGTGCTTCCCACATATTGCAGCCCACAAGGGCAGGTCAACACGTAGACCACGTACTCCGTTTTGCATGTCAGAAATTTAGTTATTTTAATAAGATCCTTAGTAAATGGGGAAATATAAGATGTTGTATTTACCCCATATTTGCAGGCCCGACAACTATTACATTTAAAGAATCCTTTCCTGACCGTTAGCCAATTTTTGGAGATTCTTACCTCCGGACTGCTCTTAACTATGGAGTCCCTCATGGATTTGGATTTTCTAAAAGTAATGCTCGGTTTCATGGGCAAAGCATTTCCAATAATAGGGTCACTACGTACAACAGACCAATTTTTGTTAATGATTCTGCGTAGGGTATTTTGCTGCTTGCTGTATGTGAGGATTAATCTAGTTTCATTGGGACTATCCTGACTATTAGAGATAGTCAATGCCTTGTTGTTAAGTAAATCCATTCTATCTCTAGCATTAGCTTTCAAGATTATTCCAATAAGGTTTGTTGGCCAGTGCCCTGGGGCTTGAAGACCAAAACGGGGGATAATTCCAGCACGAATATTTCAAGAGTAAAATCAATACAGGCAAAAAGTCCGTGGAAGGAAACAGCCGCTCTTGAATTTTACACAAACCACAGGACTTCAGCCCAGCATCATTGATGCTATCATTTTTCACTTGTGCGATTGAGCCTACTTGCATCTTCCTGTCATATGCAGATTCATCTGGCAGCCCCCATTCTTCACGGGACGCCATTCCAAGTCTGGGGCTGTCCCCCTGTCCTGAAGAAGACCCGCTACAACATATTATTTATGCGATATCAGGGTCGAAACGTCGACGCTTGACGTTGGATCAGCCATTACATACCTCTGGTTTCTACTGCAGAGCAATCTTGCCATTACCAGAGAGACTCTGTTAATCTTTGTTCTGACCATTCCTGAAATTGTATATACTTGTACATAGCTCCACAATTGTATATATACACCTTGTCACCAGCACTGAGCACTCATGTCACTTTAAAACACTTGTCACTTTTTATACCCTATTATCACTTGGACAGCCCTGCAATATGTTTATTTGTGATATCTGATGGAACAATTCAATAACAAAAATTCTTGTTGCAAAGTACCGTTGTGTTTTTTATTTGTACTGGGGTGTCCTTAGACTTACCTTTTGCGCGCGCTGATTTATTCTATCTACAGTATCACTTGACTCATTGAGTATACTGTTATAAAGTCATTCTTCATGATTTAACCTTGAGAAACAAAGTAATTGTTGCTCCCTAACAGAGCCATTGTATCTTGCTATATACTCACCCAGGCTCTGAGGGATACTGGGTTACCCCATTGTGTTCTACCTTTATCAATAAGGAGGCGCGCAGAAAAACAGCTCATTTAAATATACAAATAGTCATTAACAGTGACAAAGGACATCGGACATTCCTCTGTCCAATGGTGTCGGCCATCTTTAAACATGCAAATGATTCAAATGAATGAAACAACAACAAAAAAGGTAAAATACCTTTGTAGTTCTCTCGCCCTGAATGGGCAAACGACATGCAACATTGTACTTTCAACACAAAAATCTGTGAATAACATACAATATGTCAATCTACAGTCCTGCGTCTCCTCCCCTAACTGATCTGGGGATAAAGAACAGTACATCACCCTAAATGGGTTCTGTTTATTCAAACATATGATTAAAGGTGGATGCTGGTCCTCCTATTTTTTCTCTTCATTATACCCTGTATGGGTCATTAGACTTGAGCTTCTCACCATCCATACTACTTAAGAAATGTTGCAATTTACTGTGGTTGTTTCTTCAGATGTCAAACTAGATTCCCAATTATATTACCAAGAATTCCAGGCAATTCTCCAATTACAAATGTATCGCCATCTCCTCCCCACTATTCAACCCATTAGATATCTTAGTTTGGGTATCGATGATATATCTCGATTCCAATCTGCGAAGTTGTAATTGTCTATCACCTCCCCTCACATTCGGGGGCAAGTGATCCATACAGAAGAATTTCAACAGAACCCTGTTGCTTTTATGATGTGTCTCAAAGTGCCTCACCACCGGATACGTCGCGTCCTTTTTGGGGATCGCTCTTTGGTGCTCTAGAATACGCACCTTCGTCTGATGCATAGTACTGCCGATATATCTCAAGCCACACGGACATACAAGACAGTATACCGTGTGGCTGGTATTGCAGTTCATGAATTTCTTGATTCTCTTCGGTGTCTTCAGCCCTGGTACACTGTAGGATAAGACTTTATGGCAGTTCTTGCAAGCCTTACACCTACCACAGGGAAAAATGCCTGCCACTTTTCCAAGGGCAGGAAGTCTATTGTCAGTGGGGCAGTGACTCTGTACTAAATGATCTCTGAGAGTACGAGTTCTTCTAAATGTCATTTAAGGTGACTTAGGCAAATCTTCGCCTATCGTGGAGTCAGATTTTAGAATGTGCCAGTTCTTTCTTAGCACCTTCCTAATGTCATTGGCATCTGTGGAGTAATCTGTTATTATTCTAAAATTCTCCTGGGTTGCCTTAGTTCTGCCCCTCCGTGGCTTACATGAATTATCATTCACCAACTCTAGTCTGGATTTAGTGTCCACCTTCTTTTTAGCCTGACTGAGAATATCCTTATGATATCCTCTCACTGAAAACCTTTGCATGCTCTCTTCAGCTGCCACCTGAACATCGCAATCTCTCGTGCAGTTTTCTTGATCCGTAAGAGCTCACCGTACGGTATACTAGTTTTAGCTTTCTCAAAATGACAGCTACTAGCATGCAACAAGGAATTTCCAGCAGTTGGTTTCCTGTGCAAAGATGTGCACAGTCTGCCTTCTGCTACAAACACTGTAAGGTCTAAGAAATTCACCGATGTCTTGCTGACTTCCCCCGTGAATTTGAGGTTCAAGGTATTCTCATTGAGCACTCTAAGGTATTCTTTAGCTGACCTTTCTGTTCCCCTGTAAATGATGAACAGATCATCTATGTACCTGTTCCAACTAATGACGTTACAGGTCCATTCATCATTGACATCCGCCCAGGCCACCTGCTTCTCCCACCAGCCTACGAAAAGATTTGCATAGCTGGGGGAGAAGCAGGTGCCCATGGCCGTGCCGCGAATTCGTCTGAACAGTTGTTCCTGAAACAATTTTTTTTTATTATTCAGGCAGAAGTCAATAAAGTCTATCAGCATCATGTTATGTTCCATGAATTTCAAAGATCGTCCTTTTAAAAAGTAGTTCACTGCTTCCAGTCCATGGTCAATGCATGTATATAGACTTGAGATATCAAGTGTCATCATCACGAAGTTGGTCTCCCAAACAATATCCTCAATCCACCTCAAGAAGTCTTTCGTATCCTGCACATAAGAAACCAGTTGAATCACAAATTCAAACAAGAAGTGATCTATAAATCTTGACATATTCTCCGTTAAACTACCAAGAGAAGAAACGATAGGTCGACCTGGGGGACTTATTTTGTTCTTGTGTATTTTAGGGAGGGGGTAAAAAGTCGGAAGACGTGGATGTTTGCACTCCAAAAAGGCATACTCTTCCTTCTCTAACATGCCTTTTTGATACCATTTGTTAAGTAATATGTGGTATTCCATAGTGCTGTTCTCATATTCCTTTCTTCCAATCCTCTTATAACTCAGAGTGTCATTGAGTTGTTTCAAAGCTTCTCTTTGATAATATTCAGTAGTTAGAAGCACTATGTTTCCGCCCTTATCTGACGGCTTACATACGATTGTCTGGTCTCCCTGTAGGCTTTTTATTGCCTCCCTCTGTTTTTCGGTGATGTTACTCGTACCTCTCTTTGTATCGTTTCTCATTCGTAGTTTCACAAGTTCCTTAGTGACTGTGTCTGTGAATATGTCTATGGCGTTCATGGGCATTTGTGGAACAAATTTGGATGGAGGTTTAAATGGACTCCCAGGACTCACTTGAGTGATTCCCAACTGTTCTACTCCATTGTTTTCCAAAGAAATAATATCTCCATGGTTTCCCTCACTTTGTAAGTCTTCCATGACCGCCAGTGTCTCCAGGTCACTGACCGTCAAAATAGCCATGTCTGCGTCCACAGTATTTGTTAGAGTCCCTCTTATTCCTGGTCTCTGCAGTTTAAAGAACTTGTGGAGTTTGATCTTCCTGGAGAATTTAAATAGGTCAATCCTTGTCTGAGTATACTCAGATTTCTTTGAAGGGCAAAATGTCAGTCCGAGTTGCAGCACAGTTTCGTTGTTGAAATTTTTTATTGAATTTTACATTGAAAATACATCAAGAGAATAAGGATAAGGAGGCAGTAATAAATTGTGAAGGAATAAATGAGAAATTCTATAAGGATAAAAAGTAACAATAAATACATGACATTTGTTGGTGAATAAATATGGAATATATAAATAGATATATTGTGAATAAATAATTACAAAAATAAATAGAGAAATCGTGAAAAAGCAGAGAAGAAGAAGTGAAAAGTAAGGGGAGAGAAGGAGAATGAAAGTAGGATAATAAATAATAAATATGTAAATGGCATAAATAAGAAAGTGAAATAGCATATATTATTAATTGATTAAATATAAATAGAGCAAATATAAATATGAGTCAATGACTGTATATGAGATCATCATAATAATCATAGAGACATATGTTACCATAGGGGGGGGAAACACCTCACTTTGCAAAAAGTTTAAGACAAAGTAGATTTGGGAGAGGATAGTAAGATAGTGTAAATAAGAGAAAAGGATAAAATATGAAGGATAATGTGGAGGATTGGAGCCAGGGTATAGAGAGGTGGGAGAGAAAAATAGGAGGAGATGGAAGGTAATAATAAAAAGAATATAGGAAAAGTGGAAGAAACAGAGCAATGAATAATAGGAAAGACATAGTAAACAAAAATGTAGAACAATGAGTTAGTCTCCTTGGTTGGGTGCAGTGAGAGGATCAGAAGAATTGGTCGTATCATCAGCTTTCGCTTTTAGGAAAGGTGACCAGGTTTGGAGAAATATGTCAGTTTGATCCTGAAGGTTATAGATTGTTCGTTCATATGAAGCCGTTTGTATCATGGCTACTAACCATGCCTCTTGCGAGGGTGGAGAGGATGATTTCCAATGACGTAGAATACATATTTTAGCTGTAGCCAATGCAGTGTGGAAAAGCCGGTGTTGTGGTTTAGAGAGCTTTGGGGAATGATGTAAATCATGTAAAAGAATATTGGCAGGTGTAAGTGGCAAATGTAAGGGCATTGTGGAATGTAAAATTTTACCAACATATTTCCAAAAAGTTGTATACTTGGGCATTCACAGATAATGTGAGTTGTGTCACAGCCAGAATTGGAGCATCTCCAACAATTAGTATGCAAAAGTAGGCCAGCTTTATGCAATTTGACTGGCGACCAATGCCAATCATGGAGTATTTTAAATAAACAAAATTTAAGCCTTGCTTCACGGGTTCCTTATTGCAAATTCTCCAATAGCTGTTCCCACTCATTATCTGTATAAGAGTTTGATAAACGGGATTGCCATTTAAGGCGAAGATTATGAGAGAGGGATTGTGAAAAAGGTGAAATGTAAAGGTTTTATAAAGGCCAGAAGTCACTCCTTTATGTTTCCCCATGTATTTAAATTGGATAATATTGGTGAGATTTGAAACGACCAAGGGGCAATCCCAAATGTTTCTTCAAGCACTGTTGGAGTTGAAGGTATTTGAAAGAATGTTCTGCGGGGAGATTAAATTCCTCCCTTAATTGCGAGAATGATTTGAAATCACCATTATGAAGAAGCTGGTCTGGGGAGTTAATGCCTGCTGTTTGCCACCGAGGCCAAAATAGAGTTCGACCGTTAATACGTATACCTGAATTATTCCATAAGGGAGCCTTATTGTGGATACGCGGGTTTGAATCTAGTAAACGATGTCCCCTTTGCCAGGATTTATGCATAGCAGATAAAATCGGATTGTTGGGATCAGAACGACTATTGCCGCTTCCATATAAAAGAGAAAGACCTGAATCTGTGGATAAAAGATGGCGTTCTATATGAACCCATTGTGGAGCATCTTTGATTCCTGGTAACAAATAAGATATTTGAGAGATGTGTAATGCGAGGGCATAATGTTCAATCGATGGGAGGCCCATTCCTCCATATAGTTGGTGAGCTTTCAATTTTGGCACGGCAAGACGAGGCTTAGCCGAACCCCATATAAAGGTTTTAATCTTGGAGTCTATTGATCGAAGCGTGGATAAAGGGATCTGGAGGGGAAGCATGCCCAAGATGTAGATGAAACGCGGAAGTGTGACCATTTTAATAGCTTGGACTCTACCCCAAAGAGAAGGGCCTAAAGCCTTCCATTTGTCAAAATCACGCTGCATTTGAGAAATTAGAGGAGTTAAGTTGTCTATGACCATGCCTTCCAAACCTTTATTGACTAGAACTCCTAGGTATTTAAGGCGTGAAGATTTCCAATGAAAAGGGAAGCCGTATATAGCTGCTTTTGTAGTTCCATCAGAGATGGGTAATGCCTCACTCTTGTCCCAATTAATTTTATAACTTGAAAAGGAAGAGAAGTCATTGATGATTTGAAGGAGAGACGGAATAGATCGGGGAGGTTTGTAAGGGTGAGTAGGATATCATCTGCGTATAAGTAAATTTTAGAGTGCCCGATTGAGAGGGGAATACCTGTGATATCATCAGTTTGACGAATTGTAGCAGCTAATGGTTCCATAGCTAAGAGGAAAAGGAGGGGGGATAGAGGGCATCCTTGGCGTGTTCCTCTCCGAATCTGAAAAGTTTCAGATAGAAAACCACCACAATTCACTTGAGCAGATGGGTTGTCATATAATAAGCGTACATTGGTTATAAATTGATCACCCAACCCAAATCGTTCCATTACTGTAAAAAGGTAGTCCCATTCAATGCGATCAAACGCTTTTTCTGCGTCAAGTGAAAGAGCTAATGCATCATCTGGAAGGTGTTTAGCAGACCACAGGGTATGGGTTAACGTACGAAGATGATTCCGAGAGGAACGCCCTGGGACAAAGCCTACTTGAGTGTGATGTATCAGGGAAGGTAATACTTTACGAAGGCGGGACGCTAGGATGCTGGCCAATATTTTAATATCACAATTTAATAACGAAATGGGACGATAACTACTGCATAGCAGGGGATCTTTACCAGGTTTGGGTAGCACAGCGATGAGTGCTTTGTTAGAAAGAGGCCCCAATGAAGATATATTATCCGCTTCTTGGAATGCAGCATGTAGTGTATCAATAACATTGTGTCCTGCCCATCGATAGAATTCAGCAGGGAATCCATCTTCCCCAGGAGCTTTGTGGTAAGGTAGATTAGCAATAGCAATAGCTCGGGAAATCTCATCTTTGGTAATTTCACCTTCAAACAGAGCTCTACCATCATCAGAGAGACGGGGAAGATCCACCTTTGTAAGAAACGTAGACATCTTATTCAGATCTATCTGAGCACCTGGAGTATAGAGAGATTGGTAGAAAGAGGCGAATTCATTGACAATATCTTGAGGTCTCGTAAGTATGTCACCTTGTGCTGTTTGAATAGCCGGAATAGCCATAGCTGCCTCTCTTTGGCGCAATTGTGCAGCTAACAATCTCCCTGCCTTTTCCCCCTGCTCGTAATGTCGCCCCTTCATTCTCTGCAAAGCATATTCGGCTTTAGATGTAAAAAGGCTATATAATGCCATGCGCGCTTGCTCTAGTGATTTACGATTCTGCAAGGTTGGGGTTAGTGTGTACAGGCGAGAGTAAGATTGAATGTCGTGTTCTAGTTCTATTTGGCGCGCAGCATTCTGTTTATTAATAAGTGCTGCATCACGCATTAACTGACCCCTGATAGTGACTTTAGCTGCAGCCGAAATAGTCCTGTTGGAGGTTACAGAACCCTGATTAGTGGAAAGATAGTCTTGGAGATGTGATTGTAATTGAGATTTACCCTTTGGAGTCCTATGCCGTTGAATGTTCATGCGCCAGGGTTTACGCCCTGGCCTAAAGAGTCCTAGTTCTAGGGATAAGAGGACAGGGCAGTGGTCAGATAAAGCTGTTTCCAGGATGCGAATTTCCGTGACCAATTGAACCACTTTTTGTGATGTCAGAAAATAGTCCAGGCGAGAAAATGTGCCATGGGTGGGAGAGAAGAAGGTGTATTCTGTGTCTGTTGGATGACTAAGACGCCAGTGGTCAACTAATCCATTATCCGATATTACATCATCTAATAGAGCTCTATCTGCAGCATTCCCCTTGTCAAATGGGCCTGTTTTGTCGAGAATTGGGTCTCGAGCCAGATTCCAATCCCCGCCAATGAGGTACTGTGAGGCATCGATTTCTGTTAATAGACGGTTCAACTGGAGGAAGAATGATTTTTTGGTCCCTGTCGGAGCGTAGACTGATCCCACACAAATGGTAGCATCTCCAATACACAATTTAGCAAACGCATAACGTCCATCAGAATCCAACCATGTTTTGGAGACCGTGACTGGGAGTGATTTGCGAATAAGGATTGCAACTCCACATTTGCGAATAGGGCCAGCGTCTGTGGATTCACCCTTTCGAATACTACTATGAATGACCTTCCCCACCCAATCTCTGCATAGTTTATCAGATTCTAGCGTATCTAGATGGGTTTCTTGTAGCAAGGCCACATCTACGTGCTTGGATTGGAGATAAGAAAGCATTTTTTTCCTTTTAATGTAATGGGTAAGACCATGGACATTCCATGTAATGGTACATAAAGGATGGGTGCTCGTCATGCTAAAGCAATGTCAATAGGAAAAAGAATAATACAGTACACAATATCCTTGCCGAGGTTAGTAGAATAGGAGATTAGAAAGAATATAAGGAGGAAAGGATAGATAGAAAAGAGGTACCCTGGCTCACCACAAAGACAACAAAGTGTGGTTATGCAGGAACAATCAAGAATGAGGAGAAATAAATTTTTTTTTTTTTAAAAAGACCAGAAATAAGAAGAATAAGAGAGAATAAATATAAAAGAAGAAAAGGAGATTAATGTAGTGTACTGTGTAGAATTAACACAGTGTCAACAAAATGGATCTTTTAGCTGCGAGTCTAGACTTGTGGGCTACTCGCGCCGGGGGAACCCCATCCGATGGGACCATCAATGGTAAGAGAGACGTCTACGACATATTATAAATCGCATTCCAACATATGTTTGGAAATTAGAGGTCGAAATGGAGAAAGAAAAGGAAACAAGTATCATGAGAATACAGTATAGGAGAAAATAAGATATAAGACATATGAATGACATAATAAGGTAAACCAGACAAAATATAACAGTATTATAGAATATTCACTGGAGAGATTAACTCATTTAGTCAAAAACAGATCAGAATTATCTTATCTTATATGTAAACAGTGTAGGAAATAGGTAGATGAATCAATAATAAGGTAACTTGCTTGTGACAAAAAAGAAAAAAGGTAGTCAGATATCAACATAGCAATAATCCTATTATCTATAATGAAGAATATGAGAAAAAATATATATAATAATCAAGTATTACTATGTCAAGGAACCAGCATATCATAAATATTCAAAAATGTATCGTAAATGAATAACAGAAGAATTGAATATTAAGCATTGAAACAATTAATTAACAAGTTATTAATTAATTAACGAAGTATAGAAGAAATTAGAAGAGAAAAAACATACAAATAATAATTATAATTCATAACAGGAGAAAAGACTGAGAAGATTTAAAAGGTTTAAATAGAAAATAGTAGTGAAATTTGAGAAGAAAAAGTAGAAAGACGAATAATAAAATCAAAAAGGAAAGAAGTAAGGAAAGATAGGGTCATCAAATACACT